>VXBO01012685.1:48472-94551 GCA_013400135.1 Rhinoptilus africanus
CTATTCTATTCTATTCTATTCTATTCTATTCTATTCTATTCTATTCTATTCTATTCTATTCTATTCTATTCTATTCTATTCTATTTCTACCACAGCCTCCTTGTGATTTTTTTAACATATACTGCTTAATTTCAGCTCCAGGCTTCTCAATGCCATTATAGTATTTAATACTATTTTGATTTAATGGGCCAGTGTAAATTAATAGCAAACTGGATATTTGACCCATTAATGCATCTTAATTGTCACCCTAAGTCTTTTATTTACCATATTTGCAGATTTATTTTTTTTTTAAATGAGGAAAAAAATCTTTGCTTTGTCTCTAGGAGGATTCTGCAGCTTGTCGGTTACTTTACAAGTTACAAAGTTTGACTTCAAGCCCTTGGGGTGCTCTGATCCCACACTGAACAGAGCAGAGCTTTCCAAAATAAGCTTGCTAACGTCAGAACCTCTTGTTGCTAAGAGAAGAAGTGAGTGTAGCCTGGTAAAAGCACGTTATTTCAACAAATCCATTTGAACTGGCAGCCAACCTGTCTAAAGACAATGGAAGTAGTTTTAAGCAACGCATACCAGATTGTTACATCAGCCTGTTTTACTGGAGCACGAAAAAAGTGCAAGGGTATTGAGGAAAATAGCAGGGGGAAAAAAACCCATGTCCTCTACTTACAGAGATTGCAGAATGTAAATGTGTTCTATCCGTCAGAAAACTAATGGAGGTGAGAATGACCTACCCCAGGCTAATAATGTACAGTACATGCAAGTTCTCAAAAGAATTTCCAATTAAGCTTCTTTTTATTACCACACTAACCAAAGGCTCCACTACTGCATGGTACATTACTTTTAAGAATTGAACATTAATTTAGATCAGAGGTAGGTATTCCCATCCCAACTAGGAAGAATGCCACGCAATATTGACCCTCCTCTAGGAACAGCATGCAACTTCATACAGCAATAGATACCTTACAATATTTACAATTCACAATCAACTACTGGCCACCTGGATGGATCTCTGCACCATGGTTCTTTATTTCTCTTCAATTTCTAGCCCATTAAAAATGAAACACCCTACAGTCTTGCATTCTGACCTTCTTAAAGACACATGCAAACACACACACACANTTTGAAAGGCCTTGGGAGCTTTCCCAGGCTGAGAATTCTCAGGAATATTTATCTGTATTTCTAGCTTTGTCCCTCCTGTAAACATTTTTGCAAATAAAATATTACTCACATGATTCTTGTGGCAAAAGGTGGTCAGTAGAGTAAGCAAGATGGTTTCTCACTTTTTACTTTTATTTTTTCCTTCTTTTTTCAAAACAATTATTTTTTGTACAACTATTCTATTCTATTCTATTCNTGAGAATAGAGTAAAATACAAGAGGATCCTCAGTTTTCACAGATTATTAACACACAGAACTGGTTGCATGAATGGAAATTAAAAACTTGTCACTTTTTGGTAGGTTCACATACTCTACAACTAAATGGTCGCTATCATATGTTTAACTAATGGCAGTGGAATACAACTTGTTAATTCTTACTGGGTCATGGGAGAAAGCAGAACTGTGGCTCCACAGAGTGAAAATCTCCAGTGAGTTTCAGCATGAGACATCTAGCTTAACAGGCAAACCACTACATACATATGGTTGATTCATATGTCACCTCTTTTGTAGAAATCACTTACATGTCAGTGGGACTGGTTTGATTTTTCTTTGCAAAATTATTGTATCTTAAAAATAATGAAAGTTCAAAAGCACACAAAGAACGGGTTCTGGTGGTTTGTGTGTCCTACCTTTGCATCTTTTTATTATTATTATTTTTGCATTTTAATTCCCTTTAAATCACTGCAGGATTAAATGTCATGTTTTAATGACCAATTTTCATAGCTTTTGTGGATACACATGCATTTATACCAAAATTGCTCTGGTTTAAAACCCTAAAGTAAGAAGAAAATATCTGTGCTCAACAGAGATAAAGAATCTTCCTGATTTTGGAAAACAGGTCTTAATTCAAAATCTTGTATTTTAGAGTTACTTTTATTCGCTTAGGAGAGTTGTGAATCAAGCCACCGATTAATGCCCCTATCTTATGGAGCACATAAAATTTTGGGAAAATTCTCTGAGTTCAGTGTAACTCTGCCTTGATTAGGTATGCAACTGTGGTAATTTCTATGAGGAAAAGTCTTTTAAATAACATAAATTAAAAAAAAGACATTATCTCTGTAATCAGTCAGACAATACTGGACGGAAAAATCAGTTTTGCATGACCCTAAACTAATTTCCATGGGAATCAGTAGAAAAACTGGGATTGGGATTTCATGGTGGTCTTCCCATTGATTGCAATAGATTGCAATGGTTTGAGTAGAACTTTCTACTGTCTGGGCCACATTGGTGTTCCTGCTTACTATGTAGCTCTGCTGATTTTAACATTGGGCACCAAACTTTGCTTTGGTTTTCTCAGCATTATCATTGAGCTAATTAATTAGCATTAACTCTGTGAGATCCTGTGGTGGAAGACTCCATGTTAGCATAACATACTGTTAGTGATATTATTTTGTATGAGGAATTGGAAAATAATTGTCCCTTAGATATGAGTTTACCTCAGCCATGATCTTTTGAGATCACTTGCAGCATATATCTGAATCGGACTCTAACTATATAGAGAGTTCATAGACAAAAGTTTCACAGGGTTTTAATTCAAATTCTTATATACAAGACCTTGAAGGTGAAATGTACAGTTACTCAATCACAAGGCAAAGATTTAATGTCCCTCTAATTAGAAACATGACCAGTTCTGTTAATTTACATGAAGGAGGAAAGGCTGTGCAATGGAGTGAGCATTAATCTGGACCTCAGGAGAGTCTCCTTGCTTTCCCAGGTACTTCCTCTGTGACTTTGTATGAATGGCATATACCCAGATTCTGAAAGGTATTTCATTATCTGCCATTAAAATCTCATTCAATCTCAGTCAGCTGCCTAAATCACAGAACTAAAAATATCCCTATGAAAATAACCAGGGATTTATAATATCTCAGAATATCCCCTACTCCACTTAAAGAGACCATCAATATGTATTGCATTACTTACAGACATTTGCTTCCTGTTTGACCTGCTTTTATACATAGCTTATTAGGGAAATTCCTTTGTTTCTCTTGAAAAGCTATGCCAGTACTCACTTATCCTTAAATGGATTTCTGTGTATCAGAACTGAAATCATTCCATGCCTCATTTCTTCACTTAGAAAACGAGGTGACTTTTATTATTTAACTGAATTGCTGTAAGAATAAAAATACTTTCATCTGAGAAAGTTATATTAATCAAGTTTAGTTGCTGGAATCAATGTACTCCGCATTTAAACAGCTAACTTGGATAACTAATCAAAACTGAGCACTGTGATTTGTCAAATTTACAAACAGTCCACATAAAATAACTATCTATCTGAAATATTTAAACGTAGCCAAGCTACACAGGTTTTTGAGTAAACTGGATTCTGTTGACAGCAACAAATACATTTTTGCAAAATATAATTGATTACATTCATCCATAGATACTCTAAGGGGCAAAAAATGACTAAATAATTGCTTTATTTCATTGTGTTATCTTCACCAAGTCCTGTTATAGAAGTTGAATATGAAAATACTATATGCAAAAAATATACCCCAAAGGAAATGCACTCTCCCTACTCATCAAAGCACAGTGATAGCATTCTTTTCAAGACTGATATCTGTAAAGGTAAGACAGATGCTGTCAAACGTGAAGTTTCAAAAGAAGATATAATGACATGTTTACACATTTTTTGAACTTTATAGTTCAAAATTTGTATCTTCAATAAAAAGTTAATTTTCTGATTCAGAATATGATTTTTAAATGTTAATTTTATTTCTATGAAAAATAAATAAATAGCTATCAAAATTGGTAGTCAGGATTTTAAGACAATAAGAATGAAGTATTTGATTGGTCAGTCGCAATTTTCTGCTTCAGTACTGGGTCATGAAAACGGATCTTTGGTTTATTGTCTCAGTGGAAACATTTATTTTAGACTTGAATAGTCAAGTATGGGAGAGAATTTCTTACTATTTAGCTACCCTAATCATAGATAAAGTTAATGCTTTTTTTTCCCAGAAAATATCAGGTTGGATTTGTTTGACACCTGGCATTCAAATAACAGTTTAAGCTTAAACAGCCTATTGCACAAATTTTGGAAAAGTAATCTCTATCTTTGTCAACATTCCCTTTCCCACGACAGATTTTTAAATCTGACACTCCTTCCCACATGTGAGTTAACAAGAAAGGTTTTTCTCTGTTTCTTGCCAGAATTTTATAATAGAGTAGGGATTGCTGTTTTCTAAGATCTATAATTGAACATGTACTCTGCGCTCAATTTGTTCAGCTGTAGTTAAATCAGGTAAAACAGAGAAGAAACAGGACCCTTTTATCATTGTAAGTCACAAGACATTGAGTTTGCACTGTACCTCCATTCTCAATCACCTCAATAAGTACCATCTGTGCTCCTTATTTATGTTCACCTGCTTTCTAATTAGCACCTTGCAAAGCCGCACACCTGCAGCCGCTCTGTTCTCACCTCACTGCACATTACCCATTAAGTCTCCACAGCACACCCTATGCAGAAATAATTTTGCCACTACATCATTATACCTCCTCCCCTGCCAGTGAATACAGGCAAAAATCAACTGCTTAAAATGATGTTATTCCTAGGGAAAAATAGCTATTCTTTTTCTTTTCCATCTTTACACATTTTCACATAAAGTGAAAGTCCTGCATGTCCAATGTCAGTATTGCAATTGTCTCTTCTAAGACCAGGTTAAGGGGTCAAAAATCAAAAAAAAACCAACAAACCAACCAAAAAAAAAAACCCATAAACCCAGGGTTTTCTCTTTGGATCTCATTAACAAGTACACCAAACCACAGCCAAATGCTTTGAAATGCTCTCACCTTGAAACACATCCTTTTGTAGTAGGGCATCTCCTGTAACGCCACAGCAACCCTGTTCTGTTAGGCTGCTTGCACTTCATGAGGGGTTATTTTATTTTCCTGTGTTGCATCACATTTTGTGTAAATCCCATGCACATACACACACCATGCTCACCCACAAGCCCAGCTGCTCGTGAATAACTGAATTGTGAAGTAATTCAGCAAACCATGAGCATCACGTGGACAAAAAGCATCACTTCAGTGGAGTCTGATGCTTGGTCAGATTTTGAACTGTAGTAAGGAACATTGTTCTCTTACCCATGCTCATGCAGCAGCAGAACTGTGCTCCTCTGAACCTCTGTCATATGATCAGTAGACCCTGTCATAGCCTGTATTTTCCTCCAATTCTCAGAGAGGTGGGCACCTGTATGTTTGTGAGTGTACGTATGCAAAGAGTGTATAGAGTGACAATATGCCCTTGTACTACTTAAATCACCATTGTACAAGTGTGATTATTAGTGATAAATTGCATGTATAATGGAAGGTGTTTTTTAATGTTACATTGGCTTTATTTTTCCTCTCCACCTATTTGGAATAAATCTTATTTAAATAATAATAATAAAAAATTTGAATATTCCGTTATTTTCTTAGTCCTCTAGTACCTGTAAGTCTCTTCCTATGTGATTACTTATGCCTCTTTGAAGCAGGTGGGATAGGACGCTGAACGCTACCCAAACAGAGCTATCATGAATCACTCTCATTTTGTGGTCATGTTGCAGAGTTGTAAATAAATTCACCAAAGCCAGTAAGCAACACTTAGACATGTGCTTTCTTAAAATCAGAGTATTACAGTCTTCACAAAATATAAAATTACAAAACACCGCAATGGAAGATCAGGGCTGGGAGGAAACTGTGATCCACATGACTGAAAATGGTTATTTACAAGAAACAAGGAGTAAAGTATACATGGAATGACATTTTCTACCTGAGCCTCTGCTTAGCAGGGTCTCTCTGTTGCTTCAATGTGGTAGATCACCGGTCTGTCAGCCAAGTACTAGTCTGAAAGCTCTGTGGTGTTTACTGGTATTTTTAAGAAAAAACTATGCATCTGATCTTCATTGAAGAAAACAGTCATAATCCATTGACTTTAATGGCAAAACAAAATTAGGACTACTAATATATGCAAGCAATTTAAGGGCAAAGACATTTCAAGGAAATTGCAGAAAGTATTTGAGACCAGTACTTTCAACAATGAAAAATACTTAAAAAAAATTAAAAGCATGTTAAGGGATGGAAATATGCAATACAATTTAACTGACATAAACTTATATGCAAAAACCACATACATTTGCAATGTAGAGATGATGTTGTATGTTTGCAACTCAATGATAACCAAATACTAACTTCACAGTGTGCCTCTTTTAATGACACTCCAATGGATTAGCATTAAAGTATTCTGCCAAAGAAGAATAGTTAATGTAAGCTCAAGCTGGTCATACAACAAAAATATGTCTAAGAATCTAATGTAAAGTAATTTTTTAATTATTGAATGAAAATAAATGTAGACTGGAAAGATCTCATGAATTTAGAATTTACTCATTGGAAAACCATTTCTTTGCCACACCTTCAGAACGGGAAAAACCCATCCTGTTTCCTGTCCTAATCCCTGTTCCAACTTGCACAGCATATTTAGTTCCAACGATTGCATTACTTAGCAAATAAATTCATGCTCAAGAAACCCAGCCAAGTGTTGAGATTATATCTTTTACATTACAAGATAAAAATAGTGCCACATGCATATTTTTGGGTAGTACTTCTCCCTACCCCATGGTATTAAGAGCTAGATATCAATCTCTGTAACAGTGATTCAGTGAAACAAGCCATAACTCTAAAATCTTGTTAAGAAAACACACATTATATTGTCACAGAATCACAGAATGGTTGAGGTTGTGAGGGATGGTTGAGGTCATCTGGTTCAATCCCTCTGCTCAGGCAGAGCCACCTACAGTCTGTTTCTGGACCACGTCCAGAAAACTTTTAAGTATCCATAAAGATGGAGACTCCACAACCTCTCTGGGCAGCCTGTGCCCATGCTCGGTCACCCTCATAGTAAAAAAGTGTTCCATGATGCTCAGGTGTTTTACGTTGTACCCACTGCCTCTGGTCCTGTCACTGGACACACTGAACAGCACCTGGTTCTATCTTCTTTATAATCTCCCTTCAGATGTTTATACACATTGATGAGGTCCCCCAAAAGTCCCAGTTCAACTCTGTGTATCACAAAGATTAGCTCAAACCTGTTTCAGCATAGGGCCAACATTTAAATGTCTGCACTAGACAGCAGACAATTATTGTAACATATAAAATGTGGACATCTGTCCTTAGCAAGGTGAGTCCTGCTACCATTAAACACGTAGGATTTTTTTAATTTTTAATTTTTTTAAACATTACAAATCATCCTGAGACCCTCTCTACTTACTGAGTTAGTCAGCAGAGAAGCTGACTACTGATTTAAACATGGGCCTGACCCTGTGTGTGTTCATAGACTCCAGAGAAGAAACCAAGTTGCCTGAATATATCTGTACCCACCCATATAGTTAGGACTTCAAACATGATTAGGACACAATACATAGAAAAAGCTAAATATCTCTGACAGGGCACCACAGCATTTAAGCACACTAAGAAGGAAACTGCCTGAAACTGCCTGATATGACACGTTAAGCCCATCCCCTGTGGCGAATTCAAACCAGACCATTCCTTGGCCTTTGCCCCCACACTAGCAGGGGTCATGCTTTGGAAACAAAAGGAAGACATCATTTAGCCATACAGCCTTTCTAATACCCTAGTGGTCAACACATTCAGATGAGGTGAGATTCTTGTATTTTCTCAGTGATGTTTTCTTCTAGGAAAATGTCCAGCTACCTCAATATAAGATTGACTAAGAGGGAACGCACTTGACCTCTGTATTGTAGCTGTACCACTATATAGCCAAAAGGTAAAGGTAGTTACTTTTCTCCACAAATCTTTCTTCTAGATCACTCTATTATTATTCATAATTAAAATTATATTACATTTTAAGTACATTAATCATGTATAAATGACTGAATCTACTAGTCAATCTACCTTTGTTCTTTCTTCACCAAATGCATTCAGAAATGCCTTTATGCAGTCAGAGAAAAATTGCTTATCATATGTCAAATAAATGAGTCCTATAGAAGATACAGTTTATCAAAAATGCCTCACACACACATAAAAACTAAAATGAATGTGCTTGTTTTGCACTATCAATACAATTAGCTCCTGTCATTTTTGTATACAGCCTTGGGAATCACAGCATCACTTATCATCAATCAGAGGAAAACATACAATAAATACTAATCTGTTTAAAGAAAAATAATCTGCTCTTTTCTGACCACTACCAAAACAAGACACAGTGGAAATACAAGCCATTTATATTTATAAGATAGATATTTTTATATATCTAGAGAATTTAGCATTTTAACTAGACTTTGACTGATTAAACATAATGCCCCAGCAATAAGCCATGACCTGTACTCTGAAAATTTACACATGGCATTCATATAAAATTTTGTAGCAACACAACTGGTACACTAACTCTTAATAAACTATTTCTCCAAAGAACTCCGCTGCTTATAAAATGAACGCCACATTCTAAAAATACAAATTTTTTCTTGAATATTTTATTACCCTCTGTCACTCCAGTTGGTGGGAGGTGGGGGGTGGGTGGGTTTTAGATCTTGCTAATTCTTGGAGCTGACTATGAAAACTTCAGTGGAAAGCAGTCGCTGTTCAATCATGAGAAGGAACTTCTTTACTTTGCGGGTGGCAGAGCACTGGAACAGGTTTCCCAGAGAGATGGTAGAGTCTCCATCTCTGGAGACATTCAAAACTCGCCCAGATGTTTTCCTGTCCAGCCTGTTCTAAGTGAAACTGCTCTGGCATGATGATCTGCAGATGATCTGAGATGATCTCCAGAGGTCCCTTCCAACCCCTATCATTCTATGATTCTGTGATTCTGCATTACTTCTTTTAGCCACGCAGTATGGTTTATGCTTTGTGAATGGAAGAGTTTATAGCCCCTTCTTCCTGAATTTTTATACCCTCTGGTATAAAAAAAGACTCCTGGAACATCAGTGCAAACAATTTCACCATTCATGGCAACTACAACTGACTACACAGATATTCACACACACAAATAATAGAAGTTTTCTGTCAAATACCCAGCAAACAGTTCTGCAGTATGGTAACACTTGCATCTATTAAACAAACTGATAACCTAAAATTTCTGTCAAGTTTTCTCTGATATTTCTGAAAAATTTGCGGAAGAAAATATGTCCAGCAACTGTGTTTTGTATCAAAACATTGATAATCCCGATTTTTGAATTCGTTTTTTGATATAACAGAGTATGTTCTACAGAAGTTATGAATTAACTACAAATATTTTGCAGATGTTTTTCCTTGTTGCTTCAATGTCAATATGGTTCCAGCTGGTCTCAAAATGTATTATGATGTGTACTAAGACTTCCTTTACAAAGACATATGGGTTTTGGCAGTACTAACTTTTAAGCCAATGTTTTACAGTTTCCCCGTGAAGCAGTGTATGGATATGCTTCATAATTTAGTTCTGCAGAGTCATGAACAGAGAAGGGAAAACAAGCATGTAAAAATCCATGGATTACGGATATATTCCTACAAACTTTCTGCTGGATACTAGCAGAGCTGACCACTGCTATTAGCAAAATAATAGGTATGGTTCTCCCATATTTCAGTAATTCAAAATGGTGTACTTGTATCCCCTCTGTATGAATGCGGTTTTAAACGAGTTAACTTGGCCAAAGTAAAAAGGACTTTTACTTTCATGAAGCCAGAGTCACACAGTGAAAAATAATACACAAAAGTCTATATGTGGCATTCCAACGTGTAAGTAACTCATCTCTTAATCTCTTCAAAGACTGCTGATGGAAAAATATGTTATCCAAATATAAGAGTTTCTACTATTTTACAGTTTCTCAGGCTGTCCCATTATTTTTTCAAGCTCTTACAGCAACAAATGCTTAAATTATTTGAGTAAGAGGAAAGGTGCAAACAAAACAAAAAATTGTTTATATCTTCCTTAAAGTATTTCCTCATCTATGGAATTGTTGTAGCTAGATGCTTATTCAAATAGAACACATTTCATCTCTTCCTTTTTAAATTAATAGTATTAAAAGTTGTTTGAACAGCTAAATATATAATTGCATAATGTACGCAGCTACACAAATTTTTTTTTTTTTTATTTAGGCAAAAATGAAATCAATCTTCACTATTACTGTAACACTGGATTCATTTCCCCTACAAACCATCCTGGTGGGGAGGTGTAAGCTCCATTGTGTCTAAAGAAGCACCAAGTATTTGCATATTTTGAATCTGTGAAGCTTCATGGATGAGCAAACAAAAATAATCACTGCTGCAGATATTTGTGTCACACAGCAATACCAATATGTAGATCTGTTGCTGAAATCTTCATTTTTTTATATGCCCAATTATTAGAGCATGTAGGCAAAGTACTTGAATTAATATTCAGTAAGCCAAAATAAAGGTACTATAATTGCGACAGTTGTTTCCTCTTAAAGGTTTGTGGGCGTTTATAGTTCCTGAAATACAGCTCCAGTCATAAACAGGCCATATTAACTATTTTAAAGCATTTCTTAACAGAACGAATTTACATATGATCACAAGAACAGCTAAACAGATTCAGATTGTGGAGTTTTGGGGAGCAGTTTAGTTGACAAGTATTTTGAAATATGAAAGCAACTATTTTGCTTTCATGAAAAACAAAGAAACAAGGAGGGTTCCACTGGAGCAGCGCAGAGGCTGAAAAGAGCTTTTTGACTCCAAAGCAAACAGATAAACAAACAGAAAACAAAAACATTTGCATGTCTCTGTTCAGAAATGCCTCACAGCTGCGTATATTCCTATGGGAACTTCTTAGAATACGTGGAAGGGAATAATTAATCAATATTTAATTTAGGTGTTTGGTTTGGACTTTATAAATAAAACAAATCAATTTGTTTCTTTATTCCCTTGTGTACTGTGCCTTACAGCAAAATCCAATAAAATGTATTAGAAATTAAGTATGTATGTTTCTATTAATATTAAACATATTTTAGTGATTATTTAATCAATTAAGATTTAGTAAATAATTGCCTCAGATAGCAAATTTTGTGGGATGGTTTAAGAATCCTATATAAAAGAATGCAATTCCGTATTAAATTCAGTGGAAAATGAACATAAGGAACAGCAAGCCAGCAGAACACCATGCAAAATTTTCAGAAAACTAATAAAAATCAAAAGAGTGAAATTTTTCAGTGTTTAGAAGAAAAAATAGGATCAATGTGCATTTTTTAATAAACCATTTTTTATTAAAATGTTAGGCATGTTTATACTTAGTGTACATGGATTAGAGGTGATCTTTTGAGTAAAGTAGATAAAATCCTATTGATGGAGGATTTAAAAAAAAATCTTTCATGCATATAAGCCACAGGTTATGGGTCCATGCTAATATGCATTGCCAGGAAAATATTGTAACAGATGTGAGCAGTTATGCTGTCTGTTGTGTCAATGAAATTAGGAGCAAAGCATATTTCAAACCACATAAGACTGGAAAATAAAGCAGGCTCTGGCATGCACTATGCATCATATTGTATACTTGGATTGGTCAAATGGATTTTTGCTGTTACTTTATAGAAATTTCACTGAATGAAGATTTCTGATGTAATGAAAAAACAGTAGTCAAGTAGAGGTAGATTCACAAGTAAGAATATTTGATATAACATTCATTTCCTACAAAACTAATAAAAAATGCATATGCCAGTTCACAGCAGCAGCAAAGGTCTACTGTGCCTTTTCCTCTGAAAAATTTCTTCAGACTAAGATGAAAAGACATAGTTCTGCGTTGCTGATAGCAACCTCATTTAACACAGTGATCACAGATTATTCCCCTCTTGGTCCCTTGGCAAGGGTGAAGTTTGTAAATTCTCTCTGTATTTGTGCAATTCAAACTCATTAAACTGATATTGCTAGCTGTTGCTAGAAGGCCACCACAAGGTTAGGGATGGGTATTTAGACTGTCAAATTCGTTTTCATTACTTGTGAGTAGGTGATTCCTCCTGAACAACTCCAAATATAATTTTTTCTTGCTTTTTTCATCTTTAGAGGTCACAATATCTCAGTTCAGTCATAAGGATTGCAGAACTGAGAACTGTCTAGTATCAGATTTTGCTGTATTTTGTAATAAAGAGTAACAGTAGGACACATTTACCTTAAATGCTTTCAGAAAAAGATAAAGTAAGAACATGGGAATGATGGCACCAAATAACCAGCATCACTCCACCCCTGTAATTGAAATATCCAATTGGGATGCAACTGTCCTTTAACGAACGCAACAATATGCATAAGTACAGTTTAAGTTTCAAGCAACAGGGACATTTCATCCCTAAATATTCGACTCAGACTCAGGCTCTTTTCGGTAGTGCCCAGTGACAGGACAAGGGGTAAGGGCCACAAACTTGAGCATAGTAAGTTCCACCTAAACATGAGGAGGAACTTCTTTACCTTGAGGGTGGCAGAGCACTGGCACAGGCTGCCCAGGGAGGTGGTGGAGTCTCCGTCTCTGGAGACATTCAAAACCAGCCTGGACGCGTTCCTGTGTAACCTGCTGTAAGGTGGCCCTGCTCTGGCAGGGGGTTGGACTAGATGATCTCCAGAGGTCCCTTCCAACCCTATGATTCTATGATTCTGTGTGATTCTGTGACTGAGGTCATCCTTGGTTTATGCAACATCAGAGACGACGCAATGCCCAAATGAATGCAACATGGGGCAACACTTGCCCATGGAGGTTCGGACTGGTGATGAAGGACAGTAAGCCCAACAGCTACTTTATTTTACCTGTCAGACACAATCAGTCGTCTCAGTCTTAAATTTAATCTTTTATTTTATTAAGGAGGATGGGTTTTAAGTTGCAGTGCCATTTTTCAATGCTTATAACATAAAAAATTAAGCAGATGTTTTATTCAGCAGCTAAAAACTTTGAAATAGGATTATTTTTTTTCCCACCCAGTTTACACACACACCAGGTCACTACACGTGGTAAGTTGCTGAAATATATCATTTGTGTAGCAGTACTTATTTAAGAAAAATGAGGAAATTAATTAGTAGAATCCGTTTCCTTCCTTGAGTGTTTAACTTGTCCCGGCAAGCACGGGGAACTAAACGTCCATCCGTGACCTGGCACATCCTCACGCAATCCCACTGCCAAAATGGCTGCTGGCGAGCAGTGGGGCTGGCCGGTGTGGGAGGCGCTGGCTGGAGGGGAAGGTGAAGGCCCGCCAGGAGGCCCAGGGAGGCTGCTGGGATGAGGGACGCCATCCTGAGCGGTGGCTGCGGTCACAGGCCATGCCGCGAGGGGGCTGGGCCCTGGGGACAGCCCTGCAGGCTGGTGATGGAGGCCAGACCCCACCACGGAGACAGGGCAGCCCTTCAGGGAGGCCATCAGAGGCCCAGGGATCTCAGGAACAGCGATGGAGGCACCAGCCTGGACAGGGAGGCATTAAAGGTGGGTCCTACATGGGGAAGACGGAGGCATGGGCCACAAGGGCTGCAGGGGAGCAGGAGGGAGGGAGGGAGAAAGGAGGGAGGAAAGGAGTCAGAGAGAAGACTTCTACATTAAACTTTGCATCTGTAATAAAACAGAACTAGGATTTGTCTTGTTGAGAAATATTACTCTCTGTGCTTATTTCATTAGAGAGTATTATATTGCACATGCAGGCAGAAAATTGAAGTAACAGCCTGGCTTCACCACTGCCTTTTCTACTTCTGTGCTTTATTTTCATCTCTTATTCTCTGGCAACAAATTTTTGTTCCAAAATAGTTTTGCACCAATATGAAGTGCTGCATCTAGTTTATTCTGTGTCGAAAGCAATTTAAATAAGTAGTATAAGTCAAATACCATCTCATAAGAGGTGACATAATAACGAAGCAGTCCTCTTCCACTCAAGGACTTCACATGACCACATGAACATCAGTTCTTCCCTTTGAATATCCTTCTCTTGATGGCTAATATTTTGTCATCCAAAAAGACAGTGGTGCCTCTGCTGTAACTCCTGCGCCTTTCCCAAACAGAACTAGAACAAAGGGATAAATTACCAGCTTGGTGCAAGGCCAAATACAAAAGCTATTAAATAGGTTGGGATGATTCCTGCTACACACACAAATTTCGAGTCAAAACCCATTTAAGAGTGGTCTTATGGCACTCCTGTTATAGAGCTCAGGAGACATACTAATATTGCCTAATTGCTGAATTTTGTAAGAGGAACAATTCTGCTACACCGTTAAGTCTCCAACTATAACTTCTTTGAAATAGTCTCTTGAACTGCATGGCCAAAATGTCCTTGTCTGTGTTCTTGCATGACTGAACATGGGCAGCACCATCCTTAAAGCTGCAGGAATAGTTGGAAAGAATAGTCAGCAAAAATAGCTCAGAATTATTTGTCAGTACAGAATGCTAGTTGGACAGCAGTGAGGAGCAAATATAATAGTAGAAAAAAAAAAGAGAGAAAAAGAAAAAAAAATGTGATCACAAATGGTTCATAAAAGCTAGTATCAAATACTGTATTCATTATAAATGTCAAGATGTATACATAATTGAAAAAATAAAAGGTGAAAAGTCTGTTCATTAGATTTCTGATTTTGCCAAGATGAACATTTAAGAAATACATGTACATATATAGAAGCATAAATGCACATAGGATGAAAGGCAGCTCTGGAGCTCCCAAATCAGTGTGAACTTCCAAGGTAGGTGAGGTTGTTATGGCTTCGTCCAGTCCAGGTTAGAACAGCTAACTGTTCTAACTAGTCTCTGGGTGGAGACTCCTGAGCCTGGGCAGCTGGTCCAGCCTCATGTTCTTAGCCACTCTGAATCCACAGTCATTTATTTATTATTCATCTGTTATTGAAGTATATATTTGCCCTCGTGGCAAAGTCACACTTGTCATTGGCATTCACTTTATTCTGCTTTGTGCATTTATATAAAGAGTACCTAACATTGGGATACAAAATGAAGAAACAAATAGATACTATAAAGGAAAATATTTCTTTCTGCAGTCGAGTGGAAGGATATGGCCGCATGAGGCTGCACTGATATTTTCCCAGTGGTACTGACACTTGAGTGAAAGCTCATAATCAGCTCTTTTTTATTAGCACTAGATAATATCACATTCATTGCAAGATTGGTCTCCAGTCTCACAAGGGCACCTTGAAATCCATGTGCCTCTGGGGCAAAAAAGTCACGGCAATTCTACTAGCTGTAATCTGTAACAATAGTTCAGATATATATACAGGCAAAACAGTCTGGGATAATCTGACTCTGATTTACATTCATTGTTTAAATGGAGGCTATCTTTGATCAAATTGCCCATCTATCTGTTTGTGTGCATATTAAAAAAAATAGAAATGACTCAGAATCAAAAATAACAGTTATGTAAAAGAAAATTTGGGGGATAAAATATGGTCTTGATCCAGGAGATAGAGGAAAACATGGGTTTTTCGTAGTCTTTTTGGAGGGGCAGCAGGGAAAGTTATCCACAGGTTATGAGTGTGTAGGTGTCTGAAGATAATGATGAAAGGGAATTTATTTTTAAAACAACATGTTATCAAAACAGGCATACGCAATTTCATCATAGATTGTTTAATTAAGAACCCTTATGACACACACTAATACAACAATATCCATTACAGTAATATTATTCCTTTCTTAATTCAGCAGGATGGCAACAGTTTTTGCCTAAAACCTTCTGAATAGCTTCCACTACAAAGTTAATCGTGTTTATCGTGTAATTCATAATTATTTGGATTTGTATTATATTACAACATAAATGTTTTCAAAATATTCTGGAAAGCATTTCAAAAGACAAACTTAATTCAATTCTGTCTGCCAGAGCAATCACATGCTGAACCTTGAAAAATCACATCACTGCATGAGTAAAGTTTCTCTCATCCTTTCACCTAATTTTATTCTCTGATTTTTATGCCAAAGATAAAAATTTAGAAATATTTAGACTCAGTGCAATGTTGGATAGAAAATAAGCTTTCTATTCCTGTAAGAACAGTGATTTAAGTGTTTTGTTTTAAACACACACAGAGTAATGTAAATTATTCACATAAACACACTAGTTTTGATGCTATTTTTAGTGCAAGATCTAGTTAAAGACTTGGATGCCTTAAACAGAGTCTGAGTGTCCTATCACTGATTTTTTTTTTCTCCCTATGACTGAACAAGGCATTCATAAGTGTCAAGACCAAATGGCTCTTTTTGCTTTTTCTCTCAAACAGCTGCAGAATTACACGAGAAGAGAGAGAAAACTGAGAGTGTTATATTGAGAAATGGGCATGTTCATGCATGAAGTTCAAACAAAATATGCTGGCAACACAAACAAAGTTCACTGGGTAATTCCAAATACATTCTTTGAGCAATTTTTCAGAGGGCAGTGATCACAGAGTTAGCATAATAAAGGCTCTTTCAATAACTAAACTGCTAAAGGAACTAAAAATGCCCTCCTCATGCACTTCTCTTGAAGCATAGATGCAATGCCAAGACCCTGCCAGCATAATGGCCTCCTGCGTGCCTGCTATGTTCTGTACGCCTGCTGCTCTGCTCCGTATGTTCTCCTGGCCTGCTTTTATTCTTTTTTTGTGTGTGTCTCCCATATAATTTTGTTTCTCACTATGCCGTGCCTTGGAGAGAAGAGGGTCATCCATTCCGACAGGCTGCATCCTGATTCCTGTTAGAGCTCCTTTGAATAAAAAGGACTCATACCGCACTTCTGAACTACAAGTCATACGCAGACAATTTTGAGTTGGTGGAGCGCTCTCATTAGAATTCCAGGTGTGGCCTGGGAAGTCAACGTATCTGGCACTGCCAGGATCAAGATATGTAATTTAGGTTAACTCACATGAAGACCACAGGTAAAACTACACTAATGCAGAACCCCAAAATGAGAAGGAAGCTTGGAGATGTTCTCAAATATAAGACAACACCATAAAAATAAGAGAATGGGACTGATGCCATCAGGATTCAGTCCCCCTGGAAGTGTTGATGTTAAAAAGGAATGCTAGAGTTAGGCTGGTGTGAGGCGTATTAGAATATGCTAATATATGCTAATAGAGTTTGTTCTGACGCTAACCTGGAAGGAATAATGAATGGAAACACGTATGTAATTAACAGTCACCCTTGTATCTTAACAGGATGACCATGAATTTATCTGTTCCGTATCTTTGAAGTGGGTTAGTCTATACCATGAAGTTGTTTTCTAGATTGTGATCTAGATGTGTACAGCATCATTAATTCCACTTTTCCTCTATTTTGTGAATACATAAGTTTATTTTGCATAAATGTTTACATATTTTAAATATACAGTTTCTTAGCTCTTCCTGCCTTAAGCCATACTATGATAGTTAGACCTAAAAAAAGAGTATCTAGTGGTGTAGCAGATGCACTGTAAATCTACAAAGCAAGCCTAATGCCAAAACACATATATAAGAGATGGAGAATAGCTCTACAAAATGCTTTTCGGTAATTCTCCACTGAATAGCCATGAAAAAGCATTAGGCACAGAGATGGGCGAACACAGCTGTGGATTCCTCTGTGATCCTGTATCAAGAGCTGTTCTGGGGATAATCCATTTAAAAATGCTCTTTGGCCTGAGCTAGCGTGTGCCAAGTTTCTGCATCAATCATGACATTCTGCCTTGCCCAGATAGAAGCCAGTCAACAACTAATGCGATTACATGGCCACGATAGTTTTTAACAGGAAAATGGCTTTGAAACTTGCAATTGGATTTGAACTGATAATCTCTTGAATGCAAAGGTGGCTTTTCATGTACCAATGCTGAATGATTATTTCTAGCAATGGAAACAGGGGACAAAAGTCCAAAACAAATTTGGGGTTTGGTTTTCTCAATTTCTTTTTTTTTTTTTTTTAAGGCTTCAGTGTGTTACAGTGTTTGTCACTTAGTTTGGAGGTCATACCTCAAACACTTCTCTGAGAAGAAAGAAAAATCCATGGGATACAGGCAACATATTCTGATCAGCAAAATATCTACTGTAAATGGGCTGCATTCTTTGTAATCTACATTGCAGGGCATTGCAGGTCTATTAGAAGGCATCAACAGTCAAAGATGTCCATGAGTATCATTTACTTCCTTTTGAAAGTGCATTTATGGTATCATGAAGATGTTACTATTTGCAGCTGAAAATTGCTTATTATCATATCCTAGCAGCATTGTTCTATGCAATTTAAGCAGAACTAAATTCTTTTTTAGTTTAGCAGGAATAATTTTATCTAAATAGCCAAAATGCATTATATCAGACTATAGGATGAATAAGACAAAATGCAAATCACCCTAGTGAGGTTAATAGTTCCATTTCTTTCAAGTGAACAGCAACTTACTAAACATCAACTTGTTGCACTGACTTTCTTGTCACATATGTTTTTTCCTGAGTTGACTACGGAAAGACAGGAAGCAAAGCACAAAATCTAAAAGTTTTGCCTTCTGAACACACAGGGTTATCCCAGCAGCAAGATTTAACTGCCTCAGTCATGCAGCAAAGGTGTAACCTCAGCTCTAGACAGAGCAATCAGAAGGTACTGCAAATCCAGAATAAGATGCAGTATGAATATTACCTGAGCAGAAGCATATAGAGCCTACTTTTGCCTGCTTCCTTTTATCTGTCACTAACAGCATTTTTAATGGATAATCTTGGAACTTTTCCTGGTTCATCTGACTATAATTTAGCAGTTAGCAATTACCTGATAATATGAATTAATTTTTTTTTTTTTTTTAAATCTCTCTGCAGTTGTGAGCACTTACTTTTTCCCCACGTTTCTAGCCAGGAGAAGCTATCTTCAGGAGTCAGCTGGCTGCCTGTAGTCTGAGGAGCTTTAGTGAATGCAGGAGTCCTTACTGACCTCAGGCTGACCCTTGCTTGAGTCTCAGTAAATCAAGGCTATGGTAAAACATTGTGGCTTCTCTGCAACATGATACTTAGAGCACAACCCTCATATCAGGTTCCATTCCTGTCTAAGGTTGCATTTGCCTGCCGGTCCTCCATCACGGGAGAAAACTAGAGCTCTTTTTCTGTGGTGACTTTCCATCCATCAGATATCTCTGCATTCTTTGCTTTGCTACTTGTATTAATACTTCTTTCTACCATGGTTTTTGAGATGATGTTGGGGTTTTTCCCCATTTTTATGTAGGTTTTTTCATGCTACTTATTAGGTTCTTTTTTAATGCAAGCCTTTTAAGTATTAGAAGTGAGTTTATTGTTGGCAAATGTGGCTGGATTTCTTGCATTAAAAACTGACATGCTCATAGAATCATCATCCTTTATTTTGAATAATTCATTAATCCAAACCCCAAGAGCACCTTAGAAAAAACCCAAAACCATACCTCCTGTGAACATACCACACCTACATCCACAAATGCTGATCAGTCGAACACTCTCCCTACAACCTAATTAGTATATCTGAGCCATTTGCTTTTGTGCCAAAGTAATCTATGGCCAAAGATTCAGCCAAAAGCATGTCAGCTCTAAGTGTTTGTGTTGCTTTGCATCTGGAGTTAAAAGACTACTCTAACCTCAGACTAGGTTCAAAAAAAAGCGCGATAAAAACGCATTACCTCTTCATACGGTGGGGAAGCTGGTGGCTCTGTGTGAGCCTCTTTTCTTCCCAGAAAGTCACTGCATCTTGCCTCAAGATATAATGTGAGAAATGTGGGCACAAACTGAGCAGGGTGGGTCATGTTTAAGGGTGGGATTCATCAGATTTAAACCCCAGGAAAAGTTTCAAAGGGCTGGTCCACATCCAAAGGCTTGACTGTCACTTTTGAATGGTGCCAAAACAAACCACTGACCTAAAAATAAGACTGCACTGTGTCTACCATCTTCCTCCTTGTTCTATTTTTTTTTTTTTTTTTGTAAATGAAAGCAAGTTGCAATAATACAATCTATCAGGAAACAGAAGGAAAATTAAGTTTTTTAAACCATTTCCCACTGAAAAAAGAGGTGATCGAAATGAGAAAGGGTAAGAAGACAACTGGTTTACAGTCCACATCAGACAAAGGAAGAAAGAAAATAAGTCAAGTCCATCTATCCTTCTGGACTTTATAATGCATTCATTTAAAAAAAAACAAAAACAAAAACACCAACAACAAAAAACAACCAACAAAAAAAACACCACCAAACCTCTTCTAACCAAATTAGGTTAACAGGCTAGTGAGGCTGCCTGTTTCCTGTTTCATCTTAATTATTTTTATTCTGTTCATTAATTTTCAGAATATTAACATTAGCTTTAATGTTGAGGTTCCTACTTCTTTGTAATCAGATTAAGTGATTCCAAGGTCTTTCATGTGTTTTCTAGTTCTCCTTTCAACAGCTTTCATAACTGCCTGCTTCTATTTATATTTCTCCTACCGCAAAGCCAATGTCAGTGAGATACTTCTGCTCTTGCTCGTAAGAAATGTTAAATCTGCTATTTTTGGAAAGGGGCTCAGCATCATTTGTGCTGACTAATTAGTTTCATTTCTTTCATCTTGTTTTCTGTTTTCCATCTCTTTTATTTTGCATTAACCCCTTACTGCTAACATTCTCTGGGCAGCAGTCTAGCGGAGCCAGGTCACCCCTGCGCTGACAGCTCCTTAACAATAGGCAGAGATGCTGGAGTATTTCTGCGTGACAGGCTGCAAAAAACATCCCCACTTTCCTGATACAGTCACATTCAGAGATAAGCTGTGATGGGTCACATGTTTTCCTTTCACGCTGCTTGTTCCTGCCCAATTGAGCAATGGCAGCAGGGAGACATTTTTCTCCCAGCACTCATCAAGATGTAATAACAGGGTTCCTATTGTTAGAGAGGCAAGCCTTGCTTTTTTTGGCACCGTTGAGTTTTAACATAAACATCAGCCTTGAAAGGCAACATAGTTGTATTTAAGAGAATACAAAAACGTCCAATAATATACCTTCATTCTAAACTCTGGCATGTGCTTCTGAGATTGACACTCTTTCATTTTTTAAGTCATAAACCTAACACCATACCTTCAGCTACCGCAATCCTGTAAAACACACAGAGGTCAGAACACAAGGTGCTTTTCCTCCTTATGAAGCTTGCTTAAAGCTAATACTGAAAAGAGCCAGCGCCTTCTCACAAAGAAACGGATGTAAAAGTAAAGGTCAGGATCCTGGCTCTGCCTGCCTTTGCCTTGGCCAGAAGAACCAGCTCAGCAAAGATGTGGAAGCAGCTCACTTTGTGCTCCTTCAAAGGGCGAGCAAGGGTGACACTGACATGTGGTATGCATCAAAACACAGTGCCTCCTGTTCTTTGGTATGGGCTATCAGACTTGATTTTACCTTGCTCGCAGCCTGCAGGTGCACAAAATGCTTCAGGAGCTCCTACTCCAAAATACCTTCCAGCTTGGTACATGCTGTCCCTTACTTGCAAGCAACAGATCTCAGTGCAAGATTTAGCATGAAGTATACCTAATTATTAAATGGTGTTTAATAGTGCAAGTCTACCCATTAAATCTTTCTTCAAAACAGATATTTTTAGGAGTAGTCGGAGGTGATAATAAGCTTTGGTATACTGGCCTGCTCTCTCCCGCTTGCAGAAAATGAACATGATGAAAAAGTCACTCGGTATTTGGCCACTACTATAGTTCTGATCCACCAGAGCAAAATTACACCATAGTGAAATGCAAAGTTTGGAATAAAAATAGCAGCTCTACAATGTCAAGCTTTTACATCTAACACTAGTAATTCAAATCCATGCTCAGACAGGTAAGAAACCTGATCACCAGTTACTGAGGTCACAGGACCTCCATGGAGCCAAGCGTCTGACTTTGCAGATTTGGCTTGTAGTTACCAGAGCATTGTCCAAATGTAAATAAGTTTTTCAAAACATTATACAGTTTTTTAAAAAAGTCATCAGTAGCATGACAATAATTAGCCACAAGATCCACAATGTCATTAGGAGCAGAGAGACGGGTCATAATGACATTCATTTTTCTATTGCTCACATAAAACTAAGGGTAATGACTGCCAGTTATATCCCATCTACTTTGCCTAGGGTTTACTGCCAGAGAATGTGTATAATATGATTACAGACCTGGGCACATTGCTGTTCTATGTCAGCCAATTTTGTAAACTGCCGTCTTCCAGATTCATTACTTATATTTAAAACGCCTTCAGTCCCAGTGCTTTAAAACATAAAATGAGTGTGTAATCAATGCACCAATATCTCTCTGAGTTTACAGTCTGGAACAATGGCTTCAAATTGCACAAATTGCCTCCGATTTCCTGGCAGGATGTTATTGCTGAAGTCTGGTGACAATTCTCTTAACATCAATTATTTCACAATTGATTCTACTAGATCACTACTAGGTAATCACCCACATTAGACATACCTACAGCTTTTGGCAAATGTTTACTGGGTGAGGTTAAAGACATTCACATCTTTTCACTGTATGTTTAAAGTAATTCCCTACCTGGCCAGCAAAGTGAGGGAATGAAGAAATATCTGTCTTCCAAATTAAACTGGTCCCTCGATACTGAAAACCAAACATTGTCTTATGCTGGTTTAGGTGCCTAAGGACCCATTTATCCTTTCTCTAACTGCTAACCTTCCATTTTCTTTTAGCTTCTCAAATGTCTTGTGTTGCTGAATTTAATTAAATGATATTTAATATAAAAGTAATACTAGAGAAACAGATAACTATTCAATGGGGCTGTGCAAGAAAGCGGAAAACAAGAAAGAAAGCACACTGAGTGACCCAGCTACTTACCTTCATGGTGCCTACCCTACATTTCAAATCCAACATGTGACAAAAGTCACTGTTTATCTATTGTATCCAAATTGTCAGTGATATCCATGGATAGATACTGCTCCAAGGAGAGGTTATTGCTGGGTCCACAGAGACACCACCTAAAGTTTCCTCATCTCCTCAGAAAACTTTCCAGCTTTCTAACATGCAGTGAATACTGCAGCATGCAGTGGATATGCCACAGTCACCTTTCTGTATTCTGACAAATTTACGACCACGCGTTCTTCAAGAACGGTTGAATAGATTACTCCATAAAGTGCTACCATGCCTGTGGGAGAAAAAAAGCCAGAAACAGTTTTATTTACTAAAAATACATGCTGCCTTTTTCTTGAAGATCACTTTGTTTCATTTGGTTAGCATAAGGGAAAGAGGGGGAAAAGGAGAGAGCAAGCAATGTAGAATAAACTGTACCCCACTCTCTGAAAGCAGCATTTGGCACACAGACAACTCACCAACAGTTTTTTAGTAGTGATAATTAGCAAGTCAGTTTCTGTCTGTTCATCTTCTGTTCACTTGTGTTTTGCTATCACAATAGTTCCAGTCATCTTCTTTCTTCCCACACAGCAAATCTACCAGTAGATGAATTATTCTGGCACTATTTAATAATTCATTTTTTTTATTGTCCACAGGGTTTACATGTAGCTATTTTTGTAGCATGAGTGAAATTGCATTACACAGAGCATTTTTGAACATTTGCCCTGTCACATCCTCTCCAACTCATATTTATGGAGGATGAGTTGAATAAAGTAGTTTACAAGCTAGATATAGGTACCACTAAATGAAGGACTTGTTCATGATGGGAGCAAACTTCTGGGATTACAGTTACAATCCCGGTGCGGCAGCATTCCCAGTGGGCAGAGATGTTCAGATGAAAGAGGAGGGCCTTGAGCCTTGGAGACGATGGCTTTATACATCTTCTAGAGACCAGTTCTTTTTTGCTAGACTGTGTTCCTGATTTACCTTTTACTGTCACAACAGCTCCAAGGACACACGTCATGACAGATTTTCCCTGACTTATGTACAGAAGAAGTGTTCAGGAAAAAATAAAGTTGCATGCTACAAATGTTGAGGCTTCCAGACACTGAGACAGAGTCCTTCATACTCTTCCCTGTTTTCTCCCATCTTCACGAGACACCTTCATCATTTCAGCAGGTTCCTTCCATCTTCATTTCTTCATCTGTACTCTTACTTTCCACTTATTCTTACATTTTAAGGAAATTTTCATACAATTGCTGCTACTTCTTCCTTCAACCAACCATATTTTTTCAAATTTATATAGGGAATCATGAGGGACTTCTTTTCCTAAATGTACAAATAAATCGCTTTTCACTCTCATGATGTTAGAAGGAGAATACAAAGGATAAAGAACAAAATTTAATCAAAAATTCTGCTTTGAATTCATGAAGTGTTTATAAGAATAAAATCTTGCCACTGATTGTCTAGTTACAATCAAGATGCACATCCCCAGTGCAACTAGTAAAAACTCTATGACCACAGCAATAAAGCTGCAAGAACAATACAAATCAGGCAGTAAGACAAAATGCCTCTGCCAGACAAAGTGTTTATAGCTTTCTTGAAAAGCTTTACTGTAGGTTGGCTTTGAATAGAGAAAAAGGAAATAGCTAAAAGTATCAAAAGAGAAATAATAAAACTTTTTGCCTTTGGAGAGAATATTCTCATGTCACAATACCAAGGAGACAATGCATTGCAAAAGAAATATGAAATGCTGGCTGAAAAAATATATTTATCATAAAAATGAAACTGTCTAGAACTATCTACTATCAAGCAGGGATGAACATAAACAGAGAAAGAAATAATCGCAAATAGATGAAAAATGTTGGTATAAAACTGCCTAGATATGAGGATGAGTATAACAAACTCCAGTGAAACTTGGGTGAAAAAGCAGCTTTTAAAAGCAAATGTTCCTCTTTGGGATAAATAAAAAACCAGTTAATTGCAGAGAGATACTCACCCATGATAATTCATACTTTTCACAGGCAATTTTAGAATGCTGCATTTAAGGTCAAGGCAAAGAACTGTACAGACTAGAAGAACTCAATGGACAAAATCAAACTCTCAGAAAAAATCAAGCAACTAAATTAAGACACTTATGCCACCTTGATTCAGGCTCCACCTATATCATGTGCATTACAATGGATGTTATTAGATGTCCACTGTTCTTTTGCTACATTCAGGGGATAATTGCATTACACAGAGTAGATGGTGAAAGCCTCCAGGTGCAGTGAAAATGAAACTTAAGGTGCTGTGATGATAATCATCTCCATTATAAAAGCAGGCCCATGGGACCAGGTCCTGTGATCATGCAAATAAAGGTATTACTATAGCATAAGAGGCAAGCATCTCTGTCATTTCTTATTTTTGAGTACTTGGAAACTTTTTATTTCCTTAATGTGTCCTTCTCTGTACATATTTTCTAAAATGTAAAATGAAGTAAACCAAAATAAACCAGAAACTGTTGTATCGTGGCGATGGTCTGTAGAGGTCATCAGTAGAATCGGGAACTACAGCAGAGGGTTGATGACACTCAAGGAGTATCTACTTCAACCCCAATTTCTGAATAGAAGCATGTGACTGTGGTCGCAGAGCCTTTTGCAGTCTTTACCCACTCTTTTCCAACTTCTCCAATTTGTTCCGCACCAGGCTTTTCCTCACGGTTTACCTGTTTTTTCCCTTTTCCAGTCTTCTTGACTGCACAATGATAATTTCCCCCTTTCAGCACCTCACTCCCACAGTTCGTCCATTTTGTCTTGATACCTCACTAATAATCAGATTTGTCCCTGATGATCCCAGCTGCCAAGCTGCACTGTCCCAGTTCTGCTGAGCTGTGTATCACAGCCTTCTCCTTCACTTCCAGCTGACAGTCCAGGATTTTCCACCTCAATATTTGAGGCAAGCACTCAAAGAGATTTTCATTAAATGATCCACTGGTTCAGAGAAGAGGCACAATTTAGACGCCTTGCTTTCTTCACAAACTCTACAGGATTTTAAAGCAAAATGGCTTTGTAACTTGCAGACCTAATTTCAGGTGCTAGATATATCATATATAGTGCCTGGGTAGCGACAGTAGTGAAGGGAGTTCCCTTATTTATCCTGGGATACAATCCTAAATTTTTTACTGATGAAATCTAAGAAATCTACTCCATGGCTGTATATGACAGTTTTTCAAAACCTAGAATTACTGGATTTCAAAACAGACAGCAAAAGATGTCTGAAATTTAGCCCAGTGGACTCCCTCTATTTTCATGATCAACTATTCAAAAACATTCTCAGTATTGCCATTGTATCTGGACAATCAACCATACACATGGATTGAGTTGCCTGTAACAAATAGCTTTTACAGCAATTTGACACATCTCTTCTTGTTCTTTTCACACTCTGATACTCATGAGTGCTTTGCTTTTAAAGCAAAGCAAAAAAATCTTATACAATAAGGGTACATTAATATATCACTACTTGCACAAAAACTGCCACTGTGTGGAACTATCATTTTTCTATTTATTGAGAGCAAATCAACAATTTTTGTGGCATTACACTTTATGGGTTTTTTTTTTCATTAGTAATTAAAAGTTTACTGTTGGTTTATGTTGGCTTTTTTTTTTTTCCTTTGTTTGACACCTATTTTTCAGGTGCAAAGTTCTAAAATATCTTGTGGTCAGAGAGCATCACTGGACACTCAATCTCAGAACCATAAAAACTGCTAACAGCAAATAGCTGGGTAGCAGCTCTGACCCTCTCTAAAAGCAGATGATGACCTGAATGGACTATTAAATCACTGTATTGGTTATAACACTGGTTATGTGCTGGTGGCTTCCATTGTGCAAGGCTAGCTCTTGGCTGATGATTTCTCTGTAATGCATGACTCACATTGATTTGATATGGAGATGTAAGTAATATTATTCTATTATTATTCCTTTTTACACTGAAAAAATTGAATCAGAGGAAGGGTCTAGCATTCAAATTTTCTAAGCATTTTCTCAAAAGTCAATCTCTCTTCAATATTTAAGGTGGGTGAGGGTTTGGGTTTTTTTATTTATAACATTATCTGATGACCAAAGGTATAGTTTCATTTGGACTTATTCATTTATTTGTGTTCATTACTGCATTTGTGGCCAATGATTCAAATAAGACTGATAACATATCACCCACAAGAATAAAAGCTTATTAGAATGAGTCAATTATAATGAAAATTTATAATTTGAATCTGAAAGAAGGCACTCAAGTGGAAATTATTTTATTTTAAATTGTTAGCATCAATCTGAACTCCTATAATTACAAAAATTTTCAAATACTGTGATGTAGCTGAGCAACGCAATTTCATACTACACGCTTGGTATATTTTCTGTCTAATTTCTAGTTTCTGGGGATCATACACTAAATCCTGTGATCCTGTGATCCAGTATAAAAACTGGTAAGAGGTAAGGAGGCATAAAGCTCACTCATGTATTCTGACATTACTTTTTGCATATATTGAACCAAAACCTTAGCTTCCTAGTCCCCACAGGGTTCAGCTGTAGAATACCAGTTTTATACCAGTTTGTAGCTCCACGTTTAGCCACATCCAACTCATTCAGGAGCTAAAATCCTCTCGAAAGCTCAAGGTGCTACTGCCATGAATTTAAAAGAATGCTGGAAATGTCAGTATNATATCACCCACAAGAATAAAAGCTTATTAGAATGAGTCAATTATAATGAAAATTTATAATTTGAATCTGAAAGAAGGCACTCAAGTGGAAATTATTTTATTTTAAATTGTTAGCATCAATCTGAACTCCTATAATTACAAAAATTTTCAAATACTGTGATGTAGCTGAGCAACGCAATTTCATACTACACGCTTGGTATATTTTCTGTCTAATTTCTAGTTTCTGGGGATCATACACTAAATCCTGTGATCCTGTGATCCAGTATAAAAACTGGTAAGAGGTAAGGAGGCATAAAGCTCACTCATGTATTCTGACATTACTTTTTGCATATATTGAACCAAAACCTTAGCTTCCTAGTCCCCACAGGGTTCAGCTGTAGAATACCAGTTTTATACCAGTTTGTAGCTCCACGTTTAGCCACATCCAACTCATTCAGGAGCTAAAATCCTCTCGAAAGCTCAAGGTGCTACTGCCATGAATTTAAAAGAATGCTGGAAATGTCAGTATGGTATAAGAACAGAAAAGTTACCAAGTCCATCTCCCTCTACCGAGGCAGGCTAGACCGTTCTTCATAGATGTTCACCTAGTCTCTCTTTCAAAGCCTCTAGTAATAGAAATCCTATTTTTACACTAGGCAGCTTGTTCCTGTTATTAATTATCAATGTATTTTGAATATTATCTTTTTCCATTCAACTTAAACCTCTCTTCTTGCAAATTCAGCCAATGTTGACCTTGTCCTCCAGTGGATATGGAAGATAATTGAATACCACTATGTAACAGCCTGCATATACTGGGGGATGTATTCTTTAACAGTCTTATTTTTCTAGACTAAGTTAAGTCACTACTTTCAAATTGTCCTCAGAGATCACATTGTCTAAGTCTTTTAGCATTTTTAGCTCTACTCTGAGCTTATTCTAATTTGCCTACATCTTTCATAGAGAGTAATTCCTAAAATTAGACACATCATTTTAGCTGAGGCCTCACTATATCTGGAAAAAAAGCAGAAAAATTACTACCTGACTTATGTATAAAACAGCTGCTAATACCCCCTAGAATTAAGTGAGTTATATCTTTCTACCCTGATAGCTATCCTTTCATTCTGTCTTCCCAAGAGACGCTACCTAACAGCACATTGATTTTCCTAAGTCTCCTTTGTTGAAATACACTTTTGTCAGTCTTTATCCTCCTCTTCCATCCATGCATCCTCTTCCTAGAATCCCATACACATCATAATCTTGATACCTACATCAACACATCTTCTGTCTGTGGATTTTCCAGTGTTGTTGTCTGGCTAGTTAGAATCATATCTAAAATTGCTAGTACTAAATATTTATTCAAATAAAAATATTGTGTCCATCTGACAAGTTGTTATTCCTTGTGTGAAAAGCAAAATTACTCTTCCAAAGATACAAAGTTAATTAAAACCATCTACTACAATGCTACTATTTCAATGCATTACATGGCTACACGAAAATAGCCTCATCCACCTACTCCTTCTGTTTAGCAGTTTATAGTAAATCCTTACCATTATATTAACCTTATTTTATTTCCCTTTCATCTTCATCCAAGTATCCAACCACACTGCCTCCTCCTGAACTTCAGAGCAGGTATGTGTACATTCTTGATCCACACAGCAACAGTTCCTCATGTTTTTCCTTCAGCATGGGCAGGGTTTCACCCTATATTTAAACTAGAGATGAGCATTGTAACTATTTCACATAAATGTTGACTTATATCCTGAAGCCTCAAAACTTGCCTGGGTACTTTTCAGGGAAAACAAAGGATGGCCTGTTGTAGTGACCTGCATGTGTACCAGCCTGAGAACAATGCAAACCAGAAGTGCGTGTAAGGAGAAGCTGGCGGAGTAGGAATTAAAATGGATGCACATAAAAAGGCGGTATTTTATTAACACAACAAAATGCCCCACAACATAGCCAAGCAAGTAAACAAGAAAAATCTGTAACAGCCCTATAATTATCATGTAAATTGAGATTAATAATAGTAGAAATATTCATCCCATGCTTTTCTAATCAACAAATAGTAGATTACAGGGTAATTAGTAGGGAATTTATATATGATTATTAGGTTCTAGATTACATGGTGACTAATTATAGTAGCAATCTGAAGGCATGTTAATGGCCATGGAATCATCTGGCAAAAAGTACATAAATTAAAGGTGTAGCATATTCTTGAACTGTATGCATGATCAAATATGGATAAAAATATAACAAAATCTTTTTCATTATTTATCCATTTCTCCAAAATACTGACAAATAAGGCATCAAAGTAATATTTTTGAAAAAAACACAAGGTAGATTATCAGCACAAGATTTAGAATAAAATATAATTAATGATTTATTGAATGTCCACGATTACAAAAATATCTGTATCAGGTTCAGTAGTTTGGAAAAAGGATAATTCAGAAAAAATTTGAAAGCCTAAGCAGTATAATGGACACATGGTATTTTTTTGACTGTCACTCCTAATTAATTCCAGTGAACAATGTATAGAACAATCTATGTCCTTTCAAATGAGAGTACATCCTTAAGAACTTAAAACCAATATAAATTCTTCCTGAAAATGTAAAATTAAAATGTATGAGATTTTCTAATTCAACGAAATAGAAAAAAAGCTTTCCTGTGTCCACACAGGGACATCAATAATATGATTTTCTGATGCGGTAGGGTATGCAGGAACTGTCTTGGGTGAAGCTACCAGAGACTGAGCATTAATGAAACTCAGACCTCAATTTACTAGCCAAAGGTGAACTTTCAGTCTTAAGCTACACAGCCTTAAAAACAACCCTCAATAAACCATTATTTTAATATGATTATTTTAAAACAATGATAATTTATTTCCTAAGAAAACAAGAAGAGTGGGTAATTTCTGGGCAATAGAAGAGAACATCTATACAGCCACTGCCATATCTACTTCCTTTATCAATGTCTGCTTTCTACCACAATCCAAAACAATAAGAATGATCTTTAAAATCAATACAGACTCTGTAACAGGCAGGAAAAGAGAGCAAGAGAGGTAATGGAACAGAGCATACACTCAGCAGAATGTAATTAGAAGAGTGGAAAAGTTAAATGGTAGTAAAAAGAATAAAGTGTGGGAGAAAGAACATCTAATGAGAAATAATACATAGAGTGCGGACCATAATCTTGTAGCTGCCTAAACCAGCTTGACTTTTAAGTTCTACTTATAAATGCTAAGCAAGATCAAAAGACTTGTCTCAAGTGAACAATTTGACATAGCATGCTTCACTCTGGGAATGTGCTAGAGAACATTAAACTGTCCAGAGCCGCTTAGCCCTACAGAAGACGCTTAAGAAAGTCTTTCTCACAGAAAGGCTGAATTCTGCTTATCAATTAGCAGTTCTCATAAACTGTGAAGAGCACTTATATGATCAGGACTTATATCATTTGATATGTGAAACTTCCATTACTCGAGGCAGGAATTATTTCTGAAACTATAACTGCCTGACTTCTTTTGAGAGTCAGCCTGAGAGGAGACTTGGCCGGTACAGTTCTTGCCCCTGCAGCACAGAAGACTGGCTTGGTTGCCTCTCTGGCATCATCCAGCCTCCTTAAGCTGGTACAGAAATGTCATGGGCTGAGGAATCACACAGAGAAGAATAAATGGTTATTAACTAGCCCATTTTCTGGAGCTAGTGATGCAGGGATCAAAACCAGGGCTGTTCTCAACCTCAAAAAGATCAGGAGGCCTGAAGCTATTTCTTTTCATTTGCCGCTAATATATTACACCTTCTCTGCTGTTTTTTTTCTGCAGGGCCTTTTGCCAGACAAAGCTTAGCAGTGAAGTGACTCTGGTACTGCTGTGATGAGCACAGTGAGGCCAGAGGTGGAAACGGATACTTTGGGCTGTGAGTTGCAGTTAAAACAGCACACTTCATAATGACTTACACAGCCTATATCATGCTCTGTCAGCATGTTTCTCCTCTTCAGCTGAATTTTTATTTCCATATGGTCCTCACTGATGTTTTCATAAAAACATTCCCACGCTAAGGTGACAACAACAGGGCCCAATAGCATTAATATATTCACCGGGTACAACACAAGCAGCATTGCTTCATCAGCCAACATTGCACCTGAGTTAGAAAGCCCTGTCAGCCGGGTACTACTTGCATGACTTCACTGCTTCCAAAATTCCAAGTGAGGATAACTACAGACTCTGTTCCATCTTTCACTCCACAGTGAAGACAAATTCTAACTTTTTCCTGATTTGCTATCCTTTTTAGGGAAATCCAGCTGCTGTATTTACCTTTTGCTCATTTATCACCAGTCATAGCAACAATTAATCAACCTATTAATTACTCCAAGGGAATTTTTGCTAAACAGATTTTGAAAAAAATTAAGAGTTCAGCCAATAAAATAAATATGTGAAATGGATGAGAAGGACAATGGTATAAGAAATCTGTTAATAATTATATTCCTGCAAAGTAAGTAAAAAACTGAATTAGGGAACAATACATTTTGAAAGACATATGCAAGACATAACAGATAGAAATGCCACTACAGAAGGTGAAATAAATCTGAAACAGCAGCAGTGAAGACAGTCATGAGTGAGAATGAATGAAATATGCCAGAAATTGTTATGTTTTACAGAAATTAAAATTAGATAGAATGGAGGGTAAGTAAATTTGTATGCTACTAAACAACAAAAAGTAGTGAGAGCTCCAAAACAGACTGTATTCCAGAATGATGAAATAGATAAAAGATAGGGAGAAATACAGAGAAATAGAAATGCTAAATACATCATGAGGAAGAACAAAACCTAACAGAGGTAAGTTAAGATGTATTTTACAGTAGCACAGGGTCTAGTCTTCAAACTAACAGCCATGACAGATTTCATATATTTCATATTATAAATACTGAGATGCAATTACAGAAGAAAGAAGAGATTGTTAAAGACAGGAAAAACAGAGATGTGAAATAACGGAAAAAGGAATGAAAAAATGTCAAAAATCAGAAAAGATAATAGCACCTCGGTAATAACTGTTGAGAAATTCATATGGGGACCTGTCCAACATTTGTGGAAATGTGTTTCAAAGGAAGATAGTGAAGAACTATGAATGATAAAAAAAAGTTGAGATTGGCAAGATCTTGGGTTGAATTTGATTACAACAAAGATTACAACAAAACAGACATTAGAATGTCAGATTTCTTTTTCAACTGAATGAAAATAGGTACTTCCTAAATACTTGTGAGAATAAGTCCAAAATAAGAAAAAAGACAACAAAAGACATGTCTATGTTATAAAAGGCAGACAATGCACTGTGGAAATGCAAAAGAAATAGGAATGCAAAAGAAACCAGTTCACTTGGAATCAACTCATATTGTCAAGGACTATAGTCCAAGATTCATCTGTGAATGTAATCCAAAGAATGCTAGAAATCACTAAAGACAGGTTTCACTACCTTTGTGTCTTTTCTGACTATTCTCATTAATTTTGATGAACCAGACTATTGCTTAGGTAAACCAACCAATTTCATAATTAAATGTAGATAAGCCAAGGCGGTCAACAGCATCCTGGCCTGTATCAGAAATAAAATGGTCAGCAGGACTAGGGAAGTGATCATCCCTCTGTATTCGGCACTGGTGAGGCCCCCACCTCGAGTACTGCATTCAGTTTTGGGCCCCTCACTACAGGAAAGACACTGAGGTGCTGGAGCAGGTCCAGAGAAGGGCAACAAAGCTGGAGAGGGGTCTGGAGAACAAGTCTTATGAGGAGTGGCTGAGGGAGCTGGGGTTGTTTAGCCTGGAGAAAAGGAGGCTGAAAGGAGACCTTATCACTCTCTACAACTACCCAAAAAGAGGCTGTAGAGAGGTGAGGGTTGGTCTCTTCTCCCAAGTAACAAGCGATAGAACAAGAGGAAATGGCCTCAAGTTGTGCCAGGGGAGGTTTAGACTGGATATTAGGAAAAACTTCTTCACTGAGAGGGTTGTCAAGCATTAGAACAGGCTGCCCAGGGAAGTGGTTGAGTCACCATCCCTGGAGGTGTTTAAAATACATGTAGATGCAGTGCTGAGAGACATGGTTTAGTGATAGACTTGGCAGTGCTAGGTTAACGGTTGGACTTGATGATCTTAAAGGTCTCTTCCAATCATAATGGTTCTATAATACTATGATTCTACATAATGTAAGCTGGTGGGGATTTTTTTTTTTAAGAACAGTGGCCTTATAAAACAGCTTTAGATTACATCTAGATGCAGGAGGAAACATGGGTGTTGTGACTCCACTATATTCTGTAGTGAGTCAATGGCAAGACAATAGTTGACAAAAGTATATCTCTGAGGTCATCATCTTATGTGGGTTTCTTCAGCTGCATTTTTCTGGGAGAGCTATTTTTGCAGCTGTGTGGTCACCCAAACCAAGGAACTAGTGAGGCTGAAAAAAGCCCTTTTTTTCTATAACATCATTTTTCAGCCTGATGACTTTGCCAGGACAGTTCACTGGGTGGTTGTGCAACTGAGGGGCCAAGTGGTAGGGGCTGGGGGAAAAGTAAACAATCTGCTGAGGGCTGTTTAACTTGCCCTGAATCCCATTTTGCCCCAATGGCTGAGGAAATGCACCTGCATTTCCATCTTGATTTTGTGTACTACTAATATGTATACCAAGGTAAAGTCTTAGCTTTGCCCTCACTGCACTCGCCTGTACCTCATATATACTCATGGATGACTACTAGTTCCTCGCTTAGTGCCCTGGGATCTGCAACTCTGGTTTCAGTATTTCATTAGGGTAGTTAGCAGTGTTCATTCTCTCTTTTTATGTTTCATTCTCTCTCTGTTTTATGCCACAGAAATAATCTAGTCCTTCAGGGAGAAATAAAGAGAATTTTTCAGAGTGAAAATAAAAAACAAGTAATTCCCCTGCACTCAGAGAAATGGAATTTTGTTCAGAAAGCTGTGTGGTATCTGGAATAAATGCACCTGTTCTCAAAATTTAAACAGTGAAAAAAACCAATCTTAGATGAGATTTCTAAAAGAGAACCAAAGATACAGCATGGCATTTTACAATGTAATTATACACTTTCTCAAAAGTGCAAAGCATAACTGTCATAGAGGCACTCAAGTAATTATCAAATGTGTCTCTAGGAGAAAACTGTTAAACCCTTAAGCAATGTTTGGTTTAAATTTGAAACATTTTATTTCAAACTAAAATATGGCAATATAAATTCTGAGTCTGACCCGGTTTAAAGTTCCCTGCATCAGGTAAATGAAATACTCAGAAAATGACTGATTTTCATTAGTATAAACCTAGATAAAAACAGGAATGCTTAAATAAGTGGTAGACTACTTTATGTTCAAGTTTACATGTTACAAAAGCAAAAACTAACGAATAAAATAGTGAGTTAATAATTTGAGTTGTTTTTTGGAGGCAACATATAAAATTCTCATAAAAGTTTTTATATGAACACTTCCTTATTGTAATGATATGAAACTTTGCTACGTAAGGACAAATAGATAGCACCAGAAATCTTTCTGTGATATAGAAAGAGGCCTTGAAGGGCTCCAGAGGTGATATAGTTTTCCCCATCCTAAAATAGTTCCCTACTTAGACTTTACAAGGCTTCACTACAGAGGTGTTCTTATGGCCTTGAATCATTGTCATAGTTTCAGCAGGAACTCTTCTCAAAACACAGGCAGACCTTCCTCTTGTGCAAAGAATAATCTTTTCAGGATATTTATATCATTGGAGTTTTATTTTGAGTTATCTAATGCGTAATCACTTCTAATGACAACTTAAGGTATTTCTGTAACATGGGGGAACACATAACATGTATAGATTAATAGAAAATAGTTTAAATCCTTGGAAGGCCTTAGTACAGAGATTTACCTGTGTCAGTGGTGTATCTTTTGCTAGTCTTCTATTCCTGCACTGCACTGTAGGATTCATTTGGCAAGAAAATATTTCATCTTTTCAGCAAATTTATAAAAGCACAAAAATGTACCTTTCTAATACCATATTTCCTTTGTCAAAAGTTCCACTTTTGACACTTTTACTGTTTTATGAAACTAAAATTTAGTACATCTTTGAAAAGAACAAAATGGGGTGTTAAAGAAATACTTGAAAGTAAATTTTTGAGTTTCCAGCAAACCTGTGTCATGAGTGAACCTTTTCTCTTTGTCAAATCATTACCCACTGTCAGAAACCATCAGTGTGGTACTTAATTTTTATGAAGTATTCCTTGCTCTGTGCTTAATTCATGCTTTTGGATTGGGAGAAAACAATTTCAGAACCTGGGAAATTAGCGTTACATGTAATGAGAATATGTACTTTGAAGCTTCATTCTGCTGAATTGGCCTGATTTGGTGCATATGGTTCCTAAAGAGTCATGCCTATAATTGAAATGGTTCAGTGAGATCAAAGGTAATTTTTCTCCTCTTCTTTCACTCTACTCTCACCGCAACTGGAGAAAATGTTTAAATTATAAGAGTTTCAATCTAGTAAAGCACTTACTGTTAAGTATGGGCTCGGGTTTTGTTAGTCAACAAAGCCCTTGAACATTTCTTTTGTTCCTACTGACTTCAAATCATATATAAGCTTAAACCAAAACCCGTACATACTTGCTTTCATGAAACAAGGCTAAACTGAGAAATACATTCTAAATGGACTTATCCAAGAAAAGCTTCAAGCTGCTGTCTGATGTCATTAAAATTCATTAAAGATTTTATCCTGCTCAAAATCTCTCAGTATAGCTGGGGAGATTAAATTGTCAACCTTTGAAACCTTATCTAAAGTTAAAACATTTCTGTCAAAAAACAAATAAGTATCAAAGTTTTCATATTGTGTTCAGCAAAAAACTACTGATTTTTAAGAAATAATAATAATTAAGATGTAATAAGACTAAGATATGCAATATTTGTAATATTGCCAAATAAATATTAGTAGTGCTTTTCATATTAGCTAATGATAACCACTTCTCACTGAATCTCAGAAATAATATCACCAATTATTCTCGAATGTCTTCTCAAACGCGAGAGTCATCTTTGTGCTGTCTTTTTTTCCCCCCATCAAATAATATAAAAGAAGTAATTTTGGTAGAACAGCAGACTACACTTTTGAAGATCTTGAATATTTATAGTGAACAGAGTATCTGTCAATGGCCAGGTAAAAGTTACTCCACCCCACATAACAGAGAAGAAGAGTACTGAATAAATCTGAAGAAACCTTTGATGTCTCATCTTCCAATTTAGCCTTGCTACTCTACTATCTGTAATACCATCATAATATGATTTTCACGCACTCAGCTCTTAATTTCCTAACTTCTGAAAACCTGCCTGCATGTCCCTTTGTTAAGATCCTTGCTCATCCTACATGACATCTACTGGGGGCATAGGGTGGCACAGTCAGGAATTACCACTGACAGGAAAATGAGGTTGTCAGCTGTCCAGCCTAAAGAGTATATGCTCATTCAGAAACACCTCACCAGTTGTTCCGATAGTCATCTGTATCCTAAAACTTGTACTTCTGCATTTTTAGGGAAGCAATTCTGTGTCTTCACCACTGTTCCTTCGTGAAATCCCTGTATACTCTTACCTACATTTCTTTCTGAATTACAGCAATTTTCTTCTTTTCACTATTCCCGAAGTTCCAGATGTTCAAATTCAGATACTAAGAACAACTGATGAACCCAGCTAAGTAATTGCTTAAGAACTTCATCCCTTTCCCATTAATTTTAGAATCAGATTCATATCTGGGGTCTAAATCAACCAAAGCTTATATAAACTACAGGCAGCACAGATGCCTTGACACACACAAAAAAAGTCATGCACTAACATACATGCATTTATTGCCCATTCCACCTATGGGATTTGAAATGGACAGAGTTGGCCAGGAAACTCATGTCATGAGACATGATATGTTCAAATCCAATTTCTCTCTTCAGCAGTTTCTGTAGACTGGGTTTCTCAGTCCCCAGTGAAATGTAAATCTGTCGTTCCCCACTTCAGTTCAGAAGGAAGATGAAAAGGAAACCCTGCCAATGCTCTCCTTCGAGAGGCTGTCTCCAGGGCTCAGGAATCCTCAGCAGCCCTCCTCCTCTGTCATGCCACCTGGAAGCCCTGATTCCCACTCCCCTACCCACTCTCTGTTTCACTGAGTTTTCAAACAGGAACACTCTTTCTCCTTAGCCTATATGTCTGCTATTATTTATTATTTACATTTGTCATTTTTCTCATACTATGTTTTTCTACAGTGAATTTGGGTACCCTTTTCAATGGAGAATGTGAAAAATATGAAGCCATCTGGCATAGTTTTCTATTCATTTTTGAGTAGTAACCTTCTCAGCTGTGAAAGTGTCATGGGGAGATGCGAATGTTGTTCTAAGCAAGGAGACTGCTTGGCTGTCTGATGAAAGGGTGTGTAAAAACACAAGCAGATAAGAAAACCACAGTATATAAACATGAGGAGAACAGCTTCTTATAACATGAAAGCAGTGCCACTGATAAAGCGGTTAAGGCAGTGAAGTATCTGAAGAATAACAGTCACAAAAAGGGAGTAACCAAAGATAGATCAAAACTTTAGCCCCATGCTACAGAATCTACCAAGTAGTTAAATGCAGACAAAGTTAAAAACAGAGTTAACAAAAAAAAATATATTTTTACTGAAGTACATATAGTCAGGTTTTTTTAGTAAAATACATTCTATAAATGCGTGTAGCTTTCATGACACATATAATATACTGGAAAGAGAAAGATGAAAAATAGAACTGTTCAATATGAAAATAGTTTGATTAAATAAAAAATAAATATTTCTGAAAAAAGTGCAGAAAGACCATTGTTACAACGTTTGTCCTGCCTCCTTCCCCAAATCCTATTTTTTTCCCTTATGTTTCTAGTTAATAGGTTGCAGACAAGCACAGGCATATCTGAAAGCAGAACAGCAATAAGAACGAAACTTATATGTGGAAAAAAAGTGAGCATAGATATATTAGATAAAATCGATCACAGATACATTATGTAAAATATATTAAAAAATACATAATATTAAGGGTGCACAAATAAAAAAAATTTCATACCTTGTATGATGACCTATAAGGTCATCACCTGATTCTTCTGTATCCATTTATGCATCGCAGCATCAGGCCAAAAGGAACAGGGGTTCTAGGGGACTGCTGATTTCCCTTCTCAAGCACGGCTAGAAAGGGAGAAGCAGGATGCTCAACAGAGGCTGTGGACCCAAGTGTTTGCCTTGTGAAGCCCATCTGGAGCAGCTGGGGACTGTGAAGAGAGAAGCCATGGCTGAAAACAAAACCTCACAATTCATTCCAATAAAAAACTAATGAGAGGTCTCTCTGGCTCTGTGGTCAGCTCCGTACCCAAATGGTGAGCCCAGTGAAATCGATGGCAAAACTCTTTTTTTCAATACGAGCAGGATCACTCATCACATTTATGAAGGACAGCAGCAGCTACAGAGTGTTATCTGCAGTTCCAGTACAATCTCCTAAACATCTCTTCTACCTGCAGTTTCCTTTACCTGCAAATATACCAAAACGGAAAAAAGCTACAGAGTCAGCGAGAGCCTTCTGCACAAGATGAATGTCCACATGCAAGCAAAAAAGCATCCACAGCATTTCAGACAAACTTAAAGTATTAAAAGAAATGCCTACATTAATGGCAAAAAAAACACTTACACTAAGTGGATTCCAAGTTACAATAATCAATGTAATTTTTAATACAACTTAAAGGTGTTGTATCCATACATATATAGACATATACTTCATATGATATGTGAATAAGCACATAATACATTTTGAGAAATTTACTAAAATGGAGAAAGGGAAACATCAGAACTAAAGATCTGTTTCCTATAAGCTAAGACGCTCAAAAATAATTTCTTCCTTTACAAAATCATATTATCTACTCATTCCGGACATCAGCAAGTGCTAGGTTTGAAACAGTATCTAAACAACTATCTTTTAATGCTTGAAGTGAGTCATTATTGACTAATCATAGGAAACAAACAAACAAACAACCCAAACAACCCCAAGTAGATGTAGATCATACCTGATACAAAGCCTCTGTTATCACAGAAATATCCCTGTATCTATGAGGAGCAGAAGGGTGAATGAAGACAACTAATCATGGCAAGAAGAGATAAACACGTTGAGAAACTTTCCAAAACACTGGATACAAGCCTTGATAAAGTGAATTTGTTAAGGATGAGAATAACTTCTCTATCTCGTGATGGACATGATCTGATTCCTAGATATACTAAGCTCAAAGCTGGCAAAGAATATTCCCATTTATTTTTAGCTGACTTAAAGCATCTCTTCTTCTTAAATGAGTTTTTCCTCTGATTCAAGCCACTGTCGTCCTCATTCTCCTCAGACTTGCAGGAAATTGCACTGACAGTGCATCAGTTGAATGCAGTTACCTATCTCCTGAAATACTATTAACTTGATTTCCAGCTGTCAGATTTTACATTTAATTAAATAATCCTAATTCCATCCATATAGAGTTTGTAAAATTAGATCAGTCTGAAACCTGGATAACTGAACGGCTGTGCACCAAGCCTTGGCTTTCTGAAAGTTCTCATCCTTAACAGAACTACGAAGGAGTGATCCACTCCAGCTGTCCAGAGAAATGATCCATTGCCTTCCAACAAACACAAAGAACGGAAACAAGATCAGCTCAAACACCAGAGATCAGCCACTAAGTATAGTAAGGGAGTTATGTAATTAGGAATTTTGCAAGATGAATGAACTATTTGTCTGCTTATATGCTGCTGAACTCATCTACATTCATATTCTGTATTGCCCAACATTCACCACACTATCTACTTGTTACATTGACTGTTTTGCAGATTTCATATTACACAAAAGCAATATACAAGGAAAAATAAAATGCACCAGAAATTAGCAAAAAAAAAAAGGTGAGATTGCTAAATGAATTCATATGTAAAGACCTTGACGGTAAATTGTCCTTCTTCAGGAGTGAATGTGACCAGCTACGTAGCATATAAGCTTGGACATAACACAGGGTTTGCACAGATCTATAATGATCATATATTAACTTGACTTTTCTAAAAAGTCACCATGCTTTTTTTTTTTTTGCTGAAGTTCATAGTTAAATGAGCAAGATGCCTGAGTAAAACGTATTTCCATTTTATGTTTGAAAACAGATTCACTCTCAGTTTCGTTGCTTGAACAGTTTTATGGTTTTTGGTTTATGCTTCCATTCACAATAGCACGTAAGTGCACAGACACATGCCTTTAAGTATGCTTGTAAACTCAACCGCAGCCACTGAATATTGCACCTTGTGACTAATTCCATCGGCTTTAACAGAATCTAGGCTCTTGCTTAAAACTAATAGAAATTAGGTAGGTGCTTAAATACTTTGCTTAATCGATTTACGATGACACTCCTGTACTGAACTGTTCATGAACTGAACTGTAAACAGAAGAATGAATCACAGTTATATCACTTTATATTTGTTCAGCAAAATAAATATTTGATTAGCAGAAAAAGAGTTCAAAAATCATACATAAATATTGTTTCATACATAAGAGTACAAAAATGAATTTTAAGAAATCTAAAATCTATTTCTTCTCCTTCAGTAGTGATCAGACTGTAAGAGTATCAACAGAAATATTTTGAAGGCTTTTCTGTCTGCTTTAGCTCACGTTTCTATAACGATATTAACTGATAGTGAAAGGCAAAAGAATAAATCAGGCTAGTTTGGAGTGTTAAAGTGGTAAGTGTACCATTACAGAATGAATTTACAGAATTTTAGTACTTTAACTAAATTAAATTTATAAATTACAGAGCACCTGGGAACAGATTAAGAAAAAAAAATTACTTCACAGCAGAAGATATCAGTTACTGATAATAAAGGCATAATTAATGTTGCTGATTCATCTGATTATGTCCTTTCTTTTCACAATTACATTCAATTTTTAAAGATGTAGCTATCATGCATGCAAGCATTTTGCTTTCAAAAATAAAGTGACAACACTTAAATTTAGCCATTTCCTTTGGGGACTGTGGTGGCATCTTCATTTTAGAGATAAACTGCAAAGATTTGTGGAGATTTGCCAAAACTTGAAGTAAAGGTCAGACTTTACTCAGCTGATTTGAAGCACTACAGAAGTAAGAGAATGCCAGCCTCTTGCCTGGAGCTAACCTGGGTTAAATATAACTACATATTTCCTGCTAGAGCTAGGCAGATACCTCCAGAATACAAGTAAACCTGGTAATCTAAATGAGGTGCCTATCTCTTTCCTCTGGTTTTATGGCCAGCCTCAATGCCACTGTGAAGCGATTTATTCATCCAGAAGACTGAATGAAGATCTCTCTGAAAACGTTCATGGGAAACACTACCATGGCAGCTGCAGCCATGTACATCCATGGAGTATTCAAAGTGCTGATTTTTTTTCTTGCGAGGGGCAATGGGAGTGACAGCAAAGGCATGAGCAGAAGGAAGTGGAGGATAAAGCTGAACCAGCCCCAGAATTCCCCACAGCTGAGTGATTAGGGCACTGAATGCCCTACAATCTTGTGCCTAGCAGTGGTTTGGGGAACTGATCTGGCTATAAACCCTAATAACTTCACTTTATAAATAAATCCCTGAACTAATTCCTGAACTGGCTCACCAGGGAGCTATCTAGATGTCAAATGCAAAAGCAAGGGCGTGGGCAGGACTGCTGATGTGAGAGAAGGAGGAGGATGAGGACAGAATCGTGGCAGCCTGGATTTGGATCAGCTGAAAATGAACCACACCTTTCTAAGCCTGAAACCCGCATAAATTGTGACACGGGGAAAAACTGACACTAAATCAATCAAGACGCGATGGATTCTTAAGCCTGGCATCTTTCTGACTTTGATGGCTGTGATTAAAGGAAGATTTTAGCTGTTTTTTTTTCCTTACAGAAGTCCTTAGTCTCGGATATGAAGACATCAACATGAAACCAAATAGAACTTCACAAAATGTCAAATTACAGTTGTATTCCATTCAAGCATTAGATGTGTGTGCCTTAGAAAAGATTGTATGCAATTTCACTTTAAAAGTCCTTTAACTGTTCTAAATATAGAAGAAAAAATAGTTTGGCACAGAAATTTTATATTTGTCTAACTGAGGACTTCTTGATGAGGTAGCTTAGTTCCCCGAGGTTGGTAGCAACAGATGGGTTTTATTATTCTGTTTGACTACCCTGAATGTTACAAAGTTCACATAATGTGCATCTTGCTCAAAAAAAAAAAAAAAAGGAAAAAAAAAAGGAAAAAGAAAAAAGATAAAGCTCATACTAATTTACTAATTTAATAATTTTGGGAATTTATAGTTCTACAGTAATCTTTGCAGAACCTTGATAAAATTTTTGAAAATACACTACAGCTACATACCATAAATTGTACAAATAAATGTGACTTGTATTATATTTCATTTCTACAGCCTTTGCAGCATTCCACAGAGCAGCGAACCAAACACCTCATCTCATGGGCACAGTAAAAAAAGAGTGTTCATGAAGTAGGAATGCACAATATGGGAGAGTATGTCCTGCAGTTGCCTTCAGTAATTTAAAGGAAGGAGGCTGGAGTGAGAACTCCTTTCATACAATTAAGATCAAAAATGCTGGATATTCCATTTGCTGAGTGACTGCTACAACCAGCATGCTATCCTGAGCATTCAAAATGAGATGTGCTAGCATGAATATACTTTAGTTCTCTGGGGAAAGGAATGAACAAAAAGTTGTCCTGCTGCATTGCTACTCTATTCTCTCTTCCATCTGAAGAAAACACCACCATCTGTCTTTGAAGAGCTTGTCCAGCACACTGGTGTTTCAGTGTCTCCTATGCGATAACACCACGTTCCTCCAACATTTTTTTCTAAAAAGGTGGCCACGACTTAATTTTGTGAGGGGAGCAGTTTTGCATATATGTGAGATATGCTTTCAGAATGCTTAACAGAACAAGTTCCTCAGCAAACGTAGGCAAAACAACATCTTGTTTCTAGATCTCAATCTGGTTTTGGCAGAAGCCAAGGGCAAACTTGCTCAGACTGGGCAGAAGTCTAGACACCCTGGTAACAGCATTTCCATGTTTGAACTGGCAGAGTCGACGCACTTCCGAAGCAAGGCATCAACTCGGCAAGACTCGACAGAATCACAGTTTTGGATGTAGGCATCTGCGTTATATTCTCGGTGCTTAAGTTCTCATTAGGATTCAGCCATTATAATCATTTAAATGCTTTTAAAAAAAAATTAAACATAATCATATTAAAATACAAGTGCGATAGTTGCTTTATGAATGTGTAGATGTGTTTGCATGATGTGTGCTTGTTCATTATATGAACAGTCTTATTTCCATAGTATGAAGGAACTACTTCAGATGGGTGGAACAATTTCCCCCTTCCTTTGTCACAGGCTGGGATTTCTTGCACGAAAAGGTGCTTGTTTACTTCATAGAACTTGCCTGATCATGAGCTTCTTTAGCAAAGCAAAGCAAATGAAAAACACATACAAGTACTAATTATCTTTACTAGTTGCTCTTCCTCCTCAGAGCCGTCCCACGTTTTTAGGCACTGTTCATAATGTGACAAAAAGAGATGATACGAAGCTATTTATTAGTAATAACCACAGTTGTTCCTCCCTACAGGTTTGAACAGGTTCTCTAGCAAACTTGTTGTAGTGGTTTTACTATGACGGTGATGGTAAAGATATGCTTTAACAAGATTTGTAAGGAAAATTACACATTTGCAGGGAAGAAAAAAGCATGCTTTCAGGTAGACAAACGCAAACCTGCTCAGACCACAGGAGAGACTCTTTTGTCTGCAGTCATGGAGACGTTTAAATGACTGATTCCTTTCTCAGAGAACCAAAAGACCAAGAGTCAGGTGCTTAAGTCATATTTCCATTTGCATGATACATGTACCACAACGTCCCCACAAAATGTCAAAGAAATGATCTCTTCATTACAGATACTCAGGGAGAAAGTTTGTAATCCTTTCCACTAGTTTAAAATTGTTCACCAAAGGTTTCCTGGGGGGAAATAAGCTACAAACAAAAAGGAAGAAATGGGAGGTAGGTTAGCAATTTAGCATCCAAAGAACCCTTGAACTACCCATGTGGCTGTAGATGCAGCAAACTGAAGTTCGGCAAATGGACATACATGAAAGGCAGCACGGAGTAACCAAATTGACACCTGGGACCCTTCTGACCCCTCAAAATTCTGAGCTTATAAAGGAGTATAAGTATACGGAACACTTTTTTTTTTTTTTTTTTTCAGATGAAATGTAAGAAAAAGCCCTCACCTAAAATCATGAGTACTGAGAAAACTATTTAAACTACTGTTCTCTACATTTTTTTAAAAATAAAACCTCTTTTAGTGAGGCATTCACTGTCTTCGGAAAGAATCATTTGTAAAATTTGGTACTTTTAAGAGAAAATTAAAATAGAGCTAACCCTTGGTGTAACCACCTGCAAGGTAAAGGAATGGAAACGTAAGGCATTAAATTCTGCTTTAAGCTAAAGGAACCTGGCTGTTTTCCATCTAGTGCATGTGTAGGGAAAGTGAAAAAGATGAGAACTACGAACTATTGAGGGCAAGGGAAAGGCTAAGATTATTGAAAAAAGTACCTGTGACCAGATGTTCACCTATTGAGTTAAAATAATGGCAAAAATTAAAGTCAAAAGCAGAACAGGGATGCAGACTTCCCCACAGAGTGTAGCCAAACTGGGCAAGAAACTCAGTTTCATGTCTACTATTGCAACCCAGTGGCCAGCTCTACTTCCACACTTGGTTTGTGAAGTTATGAGTTTTGACTCTCAGTCTCGTTGTATTTAGAAAGAACAGCATTTTCTTTCCCTGAAATATTGTGAGTAACAATCAGTATCTGCAAGATAAATCCTAAGTAGGTTACACAGAGGTGGTAAAGCACACTAATAATATGTTGACATTCTAAATATAAACATTGCAATTATATTGCTACAACTGCAACTAGCGAATGCTTTGGATGCCAGTCAAGCAAGGTAGGAAGCTAACTTTAATCACAGGAAGAGACTGCAGTGAACGGAGCTACTCCTGTGCTTATGAACCTTGCTGAATCACAGCCTTTTTGAACGCGTGTTGTCATACAGGCCCACCAACTGCTGAGGCATGGCAGTAGGAGGCTTTTTAAAGAAAGTTGTAAGTTCCTGAATGCAAGTGATTTAATCACTAAGTAGCGTTTGTAGCATAAAGAGAAATATCAGTTGAAAGTAATCAATACCTTATGTAAAGTATTTTATGTCCTTTTTAATATCTGAGCAGTGAACGACTTCTCAGTCTTTATGGAAAAAAACAGGTTTCAGGAAGATCACACATTGATCTTCTTGGATAGATTGAAGTTAAAGGTACTATCTCTTGAAAATGACGATCACAATTAGCTTGCACCTTTTCCTAAAAACCATCTCAATTTGCAATTATTTGTCTAAAAACCAAAGTTACATTTTTATATACACTGAGATTTCTTCAACGTGTGAATGTTTATTTTTCAAGCTGTTACCTTTAACAAAATTTTCTGTTATTGTGGAGAGCTTTTTTGGCTTGTTCATCTTTTCA
>VXBO01012688.1:0-20626 GCA_013400135.1 Rhinoptilus africanus
CACCCGAGTCAGTACCGGCACCGGTACGGCATCAGCACCGGCACCGGAGTCAGCACCGGCACGGGAGTCAGTACCGGCACCGGCACGGCATCAGCACCGGCACCAGAGTCAGCACCGGCACCGGCACCGGAGTCAGCCCAGGGACACCCTGGTGACACACGGGGACATCCCGGGTCAGCGGTGCCCAGGGACACTGGCACCGGCACGGGAGGCAGCACCGGCACCCGAGTCAGCACCAGCACCACACCGTCATCAGTACCGGCACCGCACCGGCATCAGCACCGGCAACTGCAACAGCACCAGCACTACCATGGGCATCAGTACCGGTGCCACCACAGGCACCAGCATCAGGATCAGTACCGGCACAAGCACTGGCATCCACGCCACCGCCAGTACCGGCACCAGCATGTGTGTCAGTACCGCCAGCAGCACCAGCATCAGAACCGGCACTGCCATGGGCATCAGTACCAGCACCACCATGGGCACAAGCATCAGTACTGGCACAAGCACTGGCGTCGACGCCACCACCAGTACCAGCACCGGCACCAGCACCAGCACTGCCATGGGCATCCAGTACTGGCACCGCCACTGCCATGGGCATCAGTAGTAGCACCAGCACCGGCACTGCCACGGCACCGGCGTGGGTGTCAATACCACCACAGGCACTGGCACAGGCATGGGCACCAGTATCAACTCTAGCACGGGCACCAGCACCAGCATCGGTGGTATGGGTGTTGGTGTCAGCACTGGCACCAGCATGAACATTGGTATTGGCAGAGGCAGCAGCACTGATACCAAGCCCTAGCACTGGTATCAGCACCAGTATCAGCATCAGGACCAGTGTTGGCACTGGTATTGGCATCAGCACCAGCACCAAGCCCTGGCACTGGCAGCGATGGCATCAGCATTGACAGGGGCACAGGTATCGGCATTGGTGTCATGGCATTGGCATCAACACTGGCACCAGCACCAGTACCGAGCCCCAACGCCAGCATCAGCATCAGCTTTGGCACCAGTATCACCACGGGAGAGGCACCAGCCTAAGTACCAAGCCCCAGCATCAGCATTGGCACCAGTATGAGCATCAGCACCAGTGTCAGCGCTGGTATCGGTATCGACGTTGTCACCAGTACCAAGCCCTGTCACTGACACCAGTATTGGCACTGACACCGGCACCGACATCGTCACCAGCATCGCCACCGGCACCAGCACCAAGCCCCAGCCCCAGCATTGGCCCTGGCTCCAGTATCAGCCCCAGTGCCGAGACCAGTGGGTGCCCTGAGCCCGAAGCCCCTGGCTTGCCCTGCTCAGCCCCCCAGGGTGACAGCCCCCCGACGGGGCTGGGGACGGGGGTGTCTCCCCCCTGCTCAGCCTCGGGCTGTGCTGCTGGGACCCCCGGTGCCCCTCCAGCAAACCCCGGGTGACACCGACATGCCAGGAGCCCGGGCGGTGGCGGGGGGCTGTGCTCTGCCGGAGCGGGCGGCGGGACAAGAAGGGTTAAACGGGCCGAGCAGGCGTCACGGGAGCCCGAGCAGCCATTTCGATGGAGGATGCCATCGCTTCCCACCGCCGCGTCCCCTCCAGCGCCGCGTCCCCCAGCTGGGGCACCTCTAAGACCCCTCCCCAGCCCCTGCCCCATGGCCTGGCGTCCGTGGGGCTGAGCCCACCCGGTGAGCTGGCACCCACCCGGGCAGGAGGAGGGGACTGGGGTGTCCCCTGGGACGGGGGGTGCAGACCCAGCCGGAGGCTGAGCGGCTGGTGACGCCCCACGGGGGCCGGGGAGCTGCCAAAGCTGGGGGAGGCAGGAGAAGGACCCCAAAGGGGCCCCCCTGAAAGCAGACTTAGGGGAGCTCCTTCTCTCTGTGCAATGAAGGGAGCGGGTGGGAAACCATCAAAATAAAGAACCAAACCAGCCGGGATTGCAGGACTGCCACCGACCAGCACCGTCCCCTCCACCCCGGTCCCCAGGGATCAGGATTCCTCTGCACCCCCTCGCCCGGACCTCGGCAAGCAGCACCCCCGGCACCACCGCGGGGCACCGGCTGGCACCAGGGACCGGCATGTGGTAACGGGGACCAGCAGTCAGGCACAGCGTGGCCACGTAAGCCCCGTTTCTTTGGCAAACCAGCAAATAACAGCATTTTACTGTTGTTGGTTTTTTTTTTCCCCACTCCCCACCATCCCCTTGCACCCAGCAGCTCCAGGCGGGAAGGAGCCAGCTCCTGCCCAAGGGCAGGGATGTCCCTGCCGGGAAGGCACGAGGACCAGCCACTCTCCCACCTTCTCCATGAGCTCTGGAGAGCGGGTCCTTGCCCGCGGGGAGCGGGCACGGTGATGAACGCACACAAATCTGACACCTCGAGGTACAGGGGACAGCAGGGACCCACGCGGTCACCGCGGCCGGCAGCGGGTTTGGTCACAAAAAATAAAAGTGTTTCCATAAAACCTGCTCGGAGCTGTTTGGAGCAGTGACCCTCGGAGACCAGGGTACGAAACCAAGCCCTTTGGGTGACGGGTGAGAGGAAGGACCCTCTGCATCGCTGCCGCTGGTCCCGGGGGGCTGCTGAAATCCATCAGCATCTTGTGCCTTTTGCATCCCCTTCCAGTTTGTGCCTCTTGCATCCTCTCCCGGTTTCCCCCGCCGTGTCCAAGGACACCCACCAGGCGAGGCCACCGCCGCTGTGAGGGCACAGGACCCGAAACACTCCCTGGACCCCGCAGGAGGGTGACGCAGGAGGGTTGGAGCACCCAGCACCCCACGGGCAGGGAGGGGTTTTCGCCTCTGCTCCCACCACACCTCCCGTTTCGCCTGGATTCGGTGAGATTTGAGGTTACGGCTGCTCCTGCGCCCTGTAAAACCGCAGGTTGAACCAAGAGCCGGGAAGCAGCAGGCAGCGGCGGAGGGTCGGAGACTCCCTGCGCCTGGAGCTGTCACTGAGCTGCCGGAGCAGACCAGGAATTCTGCTGGCACCCGGGGGTTTCTTTCCCTTGGCCACGGATTCAGCCGGCGTCGGCTCGGGCAGGGTTTGCTTGGTTTATCCCCGAGATTTATCACATGTCTCTTAGGGAATATTTCCCTGGGAATGTCAAATCCTCCTGCGGGAAGCTTTGCTCACCCAGGGCAGCAGTTGCTGAAGACCCCGCTCTTTGCGGTGGTGGGGAATTATAAGCACGGTCTGATGCTGGGGGCTGGGAGCATCCCGTGGGATCCAGTGCTTGGGAGACAGAGGAACCATCCCTCTGCGTGGGATGAGCCACTTCCAAGCCCAGGAGGATGCGTTGTCCCCGTTGGGACTCCTGGAGGGCTGGGAGCAGTGCAGGACGCCCGGGCTGTGACACCACATCCCAAACCGGAGCATCCCAAGGCAGGATCGGGTGAGTTCTGCCCAAAGAGATATCCATTTCCTCACTCAAGAGAGATCCATTTGCTGCCACTGATCCGGGGCTCGCTCCGGAGCTGGTCTCCTCTCCCCGACGTCCCTCCGAGGGCACCTGGAAGGTCCCACAAGGACCCGGCTCCACAAGAAGAGCAGGAGGAGGCCAAATCCGAGATCCAGATGGACTCGGACCCATCCCAGGGTGTGAGACCACAGCGAAGGTGCCGTGCTAATGCTGAAGCATCGCTCCGCAGCGCGGGGACACCCTGAGCCAGAAGTGGCGTCTCCGTATGGAAGAATTTCTGTCATTTTCTTAATTCTGGGGATTTATCCGACCCGGCACAACGTCCCTGCACCTGCAGCTCTGTCATGGTTTCAGCTGGGATGGAGGTGACACACAAGGAGCTGGGAGGGGGACACAGCCGGGAGAGCTGACCCCCGCCGACCAAAGGGATATTCCGTGACATGTAATTAGAGTTGAGAGTGACGGCTTTTGTCTTCCCAAGTCACCGTTAGGTGTGATGGAGCCCGGCTGTCCCGGAGATGGGGAGCCAGGAAAGAATTCCTTGTTTCGCTTTGCTTGCGTACGCGGCTTTCCCTTTAGTCATCAAACTGTCTTTATCTCAACCCACGAGTTTTTCCTCGCTTTTACTCTTCCTATTCCCCCCCGCATCCCACCGCGGATGGGGACGAGCGGCTGCGTGGTCCTGGTGGTCGCCTGGGTTAAAGCACGACATCCACGGAGGCCACCAGCCTCGCCACCCCCTGCGTGAAGAACCACCGCCTTCCCTCGGCTCCGAAACGGTTTCACCTGATGCCTCCCTGGCACCTGCCACGAAAACGCTTCCAGTTCTGCCTCCAAACTGGGGCAACTGGAAACGCTTGGGGTATGCAGCCCGGATCTGCTCCGGAGGGGATGGGATAGACCACACTAGAATAACGCACCATAAACCAAGATAAGGCCAAACCCCCACAAAAAGCAGACGGAGCTTTCTGGGAAAAGGGGTCTTTTTTTGGATTGCTTTTACCAAGAAGCTGCATGGAGAAGGGAAGGTGATCTCTAACGACAACGGGCTCATCCAAGACCTCAGATTCTGTCATTTTGTGTTTCTTCGCATCACGGCAGCGCCCGCAGCCCAGGAGGCACCGCTCGAACACGCAAGATGAGACCCTTCACCTGACGGGGTAAGAGGAGAGAGAGAGAAGCACAGAGAAACTTAAAAAATAAATAATCTTTTATCATCATTAATCATGAAACGCCAGACCTCTCTTAATTTGCAAACCAAAGAGAACGGAAGGGGATGAGACGGCAATCCCTCAAACAGAATGAAAGCAGAAAAGGGCAGAAAAGCCTCACGTGCCACATCCTGACGCTGTTTCTACCGTTCAGAGAACGTAAGGGCTCTTAAAACTAAAAATGCCTTCTAAAATTCTAAAAATGTCGTCTAAAATTCTAAAAATGTCGTCTAAAATTCTAAAAATGCCTTCTAAAATTCTAAAAATGCCTTCTAAAATTCTAAAAATGCCTTCTAAAATTCTAAAAATGTCGTCTAAAATTCTAAAAATGTCATCTAAAATTCTAAAAATGTCGTCTAAAATTCTAAAAATGCCTTCTAAAATTCTAAAAAATTCTTCTAAATGTCTTCTAAAGTTCTCCAAACGAAAAAGTCTCAGGCGTGTTTCAGTCACCGCTGCCCCTGACAAGGCGGCACATAGCGGGCCGAGCTTTACATCTGCAGACTAAACGCCACCTAAAGCTTTTTAAAAACAAAAATAAAATCAAGAAACGAGCTGGAAATTCTCTTGAAAGAAAACCAATCTTGCTAAAGATCTGGCTTTTTTTTTCCTCTGGCCACGCAAACCCAGGCGTTTATGCAGTTCCTTGTTATTTCCCAATGAAGGATCGTTATTTCTCAAGGCCAATAGACGGATTCTCAGCTCAGGTTTCTTATTAAATTACGTAGTTTACGAAAAACCTCTTCCTCTCCAAGAGGATTGAGAGAGTTTCCCAGCGTAGGGAATCGAGAGAACCTCGCGATTCCTCTGCGTGTTCCTGTGAAAAGACAAGGAATGGTGAATTTCTACAGCCCTTCTACCCATTTCAACTTCCCAAGCGCCCCAGCCGACCCCGTGCCGAAGAATCACCCGATTTTTACCCCATTTCAGGCAAGTTTGTTCTGTTCTCCCTCACCCTAAGCTTTGGGCTGGGATAACTCTTCGCCTGGCGGCGCTTTCTGCTGCTTAACTCACGCGGCTGCGGTTTATTTTTCCACAGAGAACTGGAAACACGATGTTTAAATACAGCTTCAGAAATAACTATTTTTGAAGTTTATCACGGCAACACATGGCGAGAACGATTCCTCCCCCACATAAATGATTTGTTTAATCCTTCTGGGCTGAGGCGAGGCAAAATTCCTACCGGCGGAAGGGGAAGGAGGATCTATAATAAAAAGAAAACCAACAAAACTTATCTTTTTTTTTTTCAAGCTGGATCTCCGTATTAACATCTCTTCAATTTTTACATCCCCAGCAGAGCGCAGTTCACCAAAGTTGCGTTTCTCTCGGCGTTTCGGGTGAGAGGGTCGGGACGTTGGGAGAAATCCACCCGCCACACCGGAGCCCTTCTGCTCACAGGAGGAAGAAAATTACCAGGAATTACAGGAATTGAAAAGTTTGCAGCTACCCACAGGCGCAGCGTCTCTCCCCCGTTCTTCTGGCGCGCGTTTCTCAGGACACAAGTCACCTCAACGAGGTCCGACACTGGATTTCCCCTCCACATCTCAATTTTTACAGTAAAAATACACCCCCGGAATGCGCTTTACAGCCATCTGGGCTCCTCCAGCTGCTCACCCTCGCCATGCCGCTGCCGACCCGAGGGATTAACCTTTCAAAACCTCTCAGGGGGAGACACCTAGTTCTATTACCGAACCTCTTCATCATTTTTTTTCCCCTTAATTTTCCAGTTTAAGATCCGCTCGGCATTTTGAACAAGCGACACGCCACACACTGCCGTCGTTTGGCCTCCCCGGCGTGGCTTTCCGTGACTCCATTTCATCTCTGTCTCCACTTAAACCTCGAAACAAGGTGATTATTCGCATTTCGGCGCACACAAAACCTCAGATTTAAGCGAGCGCCTCTGCCTGGTCGGACGCTCCTTCGCTCTGTGCTTGGGGAAGGAGGAAGAGCTTCATCCAGGATTTACTCTCTGCAGCTGCGGAATGAACGGCTCCAGGCACGTGACCACGCGTTGGATTCGGCCCTCACATTCCAGGTGTTCAACTCTTTCAGATTTTGGCAGGATGTTTTTTTTTTTACGGGATTTTCTCCGCAAGGAATCACCTCGCTCCAAGGAATTCTCATTCAGGAGCACACAGTGTCCGTGTCACCGCTAAGGCATTAAGCTGCCGAGGAGAAGAATAGGAGAAAAGCTGTCCCCAGGACAATTATGAGAAGGAAATAACAAGAAGTCGGTGATAGGAGAGTTTTCTGGAAGTTACTGTCATATTTGGGATGGGCAGGGATCCCTTAGGGACAAGTTTCCCCCCCCCAGCCCCCTTCAGAAGCTATGGGACTCCCCCCACAGCACCAGCGGGTTCTCGCTCTGCCGCTCCTCATGGGAAGCTGAGGACACGGACTCCACTCCGGGGCTCACGGCAAAGCTCAAACTGGAGGGAAAATGACTTTTTCAACAGCTGCACTCAACTGGAATAAGCAAAAATGCTGGATATCCCCAGCCTGCGGAGAGAAGAGGCGCGATCTACAGACGCTGCCTCTGCGGGATTCCCCTCCCGTCTGCTGATCTTGTCCCTGTAGCTGAAGCCACAGCTTCAGTGTCCCCGATACTTGGCACAAATACGAAGAACAGACCCTCCCTCTTTTCCAGACTCTCAGAAATTAAATGGGCATCTCGCTGCCAGTGAACGGATGTTTGAAGCAACGGCTTCTGGTCGTTACTGCACCCTCAGCCTGGGCTGCACCCCCACAGCGTGGGCAGGGGGGCGAGGGGGGGATTCTGCCCCTCTGCTCCGCTGGGGGANGTCCGTGGTTCTAAGATTTCCATGGGACAGTGCTTTCACTGCCACCACAGCTGTCCCAGGACCGTATCTGCTGAACTAATGTGGGGTTTTTTTTTGTTGCTATTTTTACATCAAACCCAACCATTTGCCTTATCCTGCCTTCGCAGAAGCTCCACTTCCCGCTCACAGCTCTGCGGACAATCCTGTGCTGATCATGACATTTCCTCTGCCTCCTCATACCCAAAAAACTCCCAGCGTTTTTCTGCATTAACACAGACGTTCCTGACCACGTGCCGTTTGGTGCGCCAGAAGATTTTTTTAATAACGCTTTTGGTACAGTCAGCGCTGCTCTGTACAACCCCTCCTCCCAGATATGAATCATCTATCCGCTAATTAAAATCAGCTCCTAATCAATGATTGTTGGGCTGGCACCAACCCGATGCTATTAAATTGTCTTATCCTAAAGCTTTCCCTGTCATCACTGTGTGACTATAAGCCATCACCTCTGGATGGAGAGGGATTTTTTGATGACTGAATGCAAAAAAAAAGAAGAAAATCTCTCCCAGGAAAGCTTTCGGCGCACCGATTACATGTATATGTTATGAGTTCGCAGGTGATTAGTGAGTCTCGGTTTTTCCACGAAGGTTTTTTCACATTCCGTACACTTGTAAGGCCTCTCCCCCGTGTGAGTTCTCTGGTGGCGAACCAAGTCCGCGTGGCGAGCAAAGCTTTTGCCGCAGTCTGTGCATATGTACGACGCCGCCTGACTCTTTTTGCTGTGAATTTGCTGATGTTTCAGAAGGCCAATTTTCAATTTAAAAGTCTTTTGACATTCCGGACACAGATAAAGCCTTTCCCCTGTACGGGTTTGCTGATCAAAAAGGATCTCTTTGAATTCATTCAGTGTTTCTTCCCCACGGGAGCCGTTACCTCTCCTGCTTCCTGTTGGATTTGCCAGACCTGTTGCTGAATTCTGACAACTCTCAGGTGTTACTCCTCTGGCCGAAATTTGGCGAGTCAGCTCCCGGGATCCTCCTGAGAATGATCCACGCAGTTCCGTGTTTTCTGCACTCTTTGGGTGACTCCGCACCTCGGCTCTGATGGCAGCACCGCCGCAGTCTGAAAGAGAAACGTTCCCTTCATCTGATGCGGAATAACATCAATCTCCAAAGAACAACAATTCCCAATTCACCGCGGCTACATCCGTACAAGGAAAACATAAAAAGGGATAAAAAAGGCAGGGCTGCAGCAGAAATTCCCCCTCCCTCTAATCCCACGAGCCCGTGCAGTTTCACCGTGTTGCCCATTTAATTTCTGACGAGTCTGAGGCCACCACACACCCGCGCCAAGACTTGCGGGGGTCTCCCTTTCCTCAAAATCCCGCTGATCCTTGGCGTGCAGGGCTTCTCTGGGCTGGATACTGCTTCTGGGATCAGGACAGTCTGCAGAAAGAACAGAACATGGAAACGATGGTTAATATTTTCCTCTGATTCCCTCCCCCACCCCCGCCAATTATTAAAAAAGGTATTTCCTAACCTACTGTAATTGCATTGATGTCGACAAAGGCTACGACGCACGAAGACCAGAGCCGAAGACAGCTTTTTGTCAGCCTGTTCGCTTCACCTCGCTGAGCCCTGTAGGTTACTTACGCCCTTTTTTTGGTAGCATGACTCATTTTTTGTTAATTTACATGAAAAATGCTGCCTTTTGCTTTCTCAAAGAACAATTTTCTAGTTGTTCCTACTGTAAGAAAAGGTCTTTGTGATGCCGTTTTCCAGCAGAGACCTGCAGAACCCACTCTCTCTTTCACACCGAGGAAAGGTCCAACGAGGAAGTAACAGCGAGAAATCTAGAGAAAGCGGCTGGGAAGCAGGCGAGCGAGATTTGTCTTCCAATTTTTTTTTTTTTCAATATACCAGAAATTATATCCAAAAGGTGGAAAAGTTAAAATGTTAAGAAGGGGAAAGTCTCAAATTGATTACGGCTATAAAAGCGTAATCCAGCTCCCTGCTGCTGTGTGTTTTTATTCAGTCCTAACTGCCTTTCTGACACATGAACTGATTTTCCCCCAGCTAATCCCTCCTCGTGCAACGCACAGCACATGCTTTTTTAACAGATCTGAGCTGTACAGAAAAAAAAATAAAATAGAGGCAGCTGTCTGCAGACTCTAGCTTTTCTACTGCAAAAAACAGAAGGTATGGAAAGAGTAATAATTTAAAAAAAAAGTGGAATTACATTGTCTCGTTATTGCGTGTAATTTCAGATTTCCATCCGCAGAAGCAGCAACAGAATGAGGTTGGGCTAAATCAGCGTTTCTTAGACCTGAAGAGCGTCACAAGGCACAAACTAGAACAAGCAACAACGGAGGCTCCTGGGGTTCACAGCCCTTCTGTTCCTCCAGTGCAGAGGAGAAGCACAGGCACTTTTAGCCACTAATTACTGCAGGTTCTTCTATTAATCCGAGGAATTAGTTGAAAGCTGAGGAGCTAGTGAGGGCTCACATCTTCAAATTTGAAAAAAACCAAACCAATGACTTCAAACAAATGTAAAACTGACCAATGAGGCTTCATCGTGTTCTCGGGCATCTTTCACGTTATTTAACTACTTCTTCATCAAAAAAGTTCAATACTCTATTATTCTACCCGTATCAAGCAGACGTGGTCTCACCCACAGGCACAGACTGGGTATCTGACTCCAACAGAGCACACGGAGGCGTTAGCAAAGGGACTATCCTTCGGTCTTAAAAGGAAAGATTGTGGAGCTTATAATCTCCGACAAAAATTCAGAAGGATCTAAAGATTAATCCACTAGAAACCAAAGGATTTGAGGAGTGACTGCTAGACAAGAGCCAGGCCAGAAACAGCACCGACCTGTTGGCCTTCAGCGAGAGAAAGGGAAAACTAACCTTTACCCAAGGTGGTTAAAGATTCGTAATTCTCCTTTATCACTTTCTTGTAAAGTTCTTTCTGCCAGTCTTCCAGGTCCGTCCCCTCACGCGCTGCAGCATCGTCAAACGTCCCAGGGACCTAAAACAAAGCGTTCCATCACCAATGCCATTGGACAGCCGGATATCCTCGAAAATCCCTCTTTTTCAACTGTTTCTAGCAATGCTCGTGTTACATATAACCAGCACATTAATCAAGGACTTCATATACAAATCTTCCATTGTCATTTCTGTGTGTAGCTCAGAATGCGTAAAATTACTTAAAAATAACATGACTCAACTGAAACAATGACTTTCTAGAACAACTGGGTCAAAAATCAGCCGTAAAAAATTACTTGTGGTCACCATCCATCCCCAGCCCCAGCAGGGAAGTTGGTTCTTCCTTTGACTGAAAAGCAGAAAATACTCCAGAGCCCTGTAAATAAGCCCTGAGGCAGCGCCACTGCCTGTCAGATGCAGCTGTGAGAGCTCTTCCCTAATAATAAAAATTAACACAAACAAAAAATGAAGCCCTAGAAATTCCGAGAGATGAACACTGCCGTTTTTTGCAATGTATATGCTGCGTACATACTCTGTATCTGTGCTTTCTATCTACAGAGCATCGTATTTGTACGTTCTTGCCTCTGAAAACACTTTGATTTGCTTTTCGAACTACCGCGCATCTCGCTGGTGCGGGTGTTTTGCAGCTTGCGCCACGTAGAAACCCGATTGTACACATCCGCTGCCAAGAGAAAGAATTAATTTTCATTAATTTGTTGCCAGATGGGGTCACCATCGAAAGGAAACACAGAGGGGAGAAGGCTGAGCAGAAGTTAAGCCTTTTTCTCTGCCCCAGACCCCCACGCCGTGGGCACTGCGCCACCGACACATCATCTCAGAGGCTCGAAAGGAAATTTTTCCAAGCCTGAGGACTCTCGTGTACAAATCAAAGGTCTGCAGGGAGCGAACCCATTTTACAGCAGGAACTGGGACTGCATCTCCAACAAACAGCAAGTTTTTCCCCCTAACATTTAGGGACAAAACTGTGATTTGAGCACAAAGAGCACTGAGGTGCCTTTAATTTTCCCCCAGTCACCGACTTCCCAGTGCCACCTCCGCACTCTGCCGTTCCAGGGTGAAAAACCAAAACCTGTTGCGCCGCTGGAAACATTTTACCGCCACGTAGCACGTTTCACTACGCTGTTTCCTTCATGTGCTTCACATGCAAATCTTCTTTTAATTTAAAGGCAATAAATACAACAGCAAACATCTTAATTACCCTCCAGTGCTCGGGATTCCGGATTCGTTTTCGAGTTTTATTACTTATCCCACCGCAGAAACTCCGAGGTGTGCCGACGAGCCAGTCTCCGTCTTCACCCAAAATGAATTTTTTGGGAACAGCTTCTTTCAGCAGACGTCTGTTTTTTCTAATTTTTAAAGGGTCGATTTCAAAAGAGCTGTCCTCAAAATGCTTCGAACACAGTCGCTGGTGCTTGGACGGCGTCCCCATGTCCCGGCCCATGTTGTGAATCCACTGCTTCAAGAGAGGTTTATTTTGTAAAGGAAAGCCATAAAAAGTAACGGTGCTGTTCTTGTACACCCCGCTGGTGGCGTTTTGGCAGTTCAGCGCCGAGCAATAAACCATCGTAAAACGAGAAAAAGGAACAAATCCAAAAGTAACGTCCCAGAAGGAGGGTTCAAACAGTTTTTAATCAACTTCAGTATTAAACGGGCCTTAACTTGTCAAGAAAAAACATGTTTTTGAAAGACAAAAAGAGCTGAGGTCAGGAAGAAGCGAAACGCGGAGCTGAACTTCGCTGCCGGAGACACGGAGCTCACCACGGCTGACGTCTGCAGAATAGGGAGAGGAGGAGCCGGGTCCCCTTCCACGGCACGCAGCTCCCCCGCTTCAAAGCGACAGCGTACAATCTGGAAGACAAAAACCTTTAAAATCAGCTTAATGGGCCGTTACTATGCAGATTTAGATGTAAAGTAAATTCTGCTGTGCACATATACATATATATGCACTTCATTAATTTGCGTATCCATGAGGAATCCTCCCATGCCCCACAGCAAAGCTTATTATAGTTATTCAGAAGGCGGCAACAAAAGGGCGATAGCCAAATAACTTCCCCCAAAAAAATGAATCACAGAATCGTTTTGGTCAGAAAAGACCNCACAGGCCCACCCGCCCCTGAGGGCCGCCACAGGCCCTTCCCGCGGCCCAGGCCCCCCAAGGCGGACGTTCCCCGCCCCACAGCACCGCGGAGGGAACCGGGCCTCCCCTCAAGGACGCCCCGGGCCGCCCCCAGGCCCCGCCGGACCCTCACCGGCCCCGCCGCACCGCCATCTTCCTTCCGCGGCGCCAAACCCCGCCCTTTACCCGTGCAGCAGCCAATCCGAGGAGCCAGCCTGCCCACCTCCCCATGCTATTGGCCGAACATGGCTCGCCCCCGCCTTCCCATTGGCGCGCGCTGCCGCAGGNACCCCGCCAGGGATGGCGACCCCCCCACTGCCCTGGGCAGCCTCTTGACAACCCCTTTGGGGAAGATTTTTTTCCTAATATCCATCCTACCCCTCCCCAACACAACTTGAGGCTGTTTCCTCTTGTCCTATCGCTTGTTCCTTATGAGAAGAGACCGACCCCTCCTTTGCCACAACCCCCTTGTAGAGAAAGGGCCCTGCAGAGCACACGGGGAACGCTTCTGGAAAGGAACACAGCCCAGACGGAGTGTTCACAGCCACCCTCCCCATCACAGTGTGCTTCTGGGAACACCTATGGCCCGTCAACCACCGGATGAAGGAGGAATTCGGGCACCTCTGCGNGGGGTTGGGCCGAGACCTTAATTCCCATTGGTCAGTCCGCGAAGAGGCGGGGCGCTGATTGGAAGAGGCCGAGCGTGACCTCACGGGTCAGGGAGGCGGGGATTGCGAGCTCGGCGCCTTCCCGTTGTCATGGCAACGGCGAGGACGGAGCAGGCCTGAAGCGCTTCCCGCCGCCGCGGGACCAGGGCGGCGGAGCGGGACCGTGAGGCGGCGNCCCCCTTCTCTACTGTTAGTCATTTCCATAAAACTTTGCCTTTAAAATGGGCGTCTGGGAGGCAGCAGACCCAGCATTTCTCCTCTTGCTTCAACCTTGCTCCTCTTTTCTCCTCCCCCCATAGAACAAGGCATGACACTTCCCTAAAAATATTTTTTTTTTAAAAGAAGAGAACTTTCCATCCAACAAAAAAGCATCTGAACAAAACTTAATCAGAAACATGCACATGAAAAACGGTATTTAACAAAATTTGTCACAATTGTCTGACAGTGAAGGAGCCCGGAATCAAAACAGGCTCTTGCCTGGCTCAGCCAGAGCTGCCGCATTTTTTTCCCACGAGGCTCAATGCCATCGATGACAAGGTGACAGATGATAAATCCACTCTTTTATTACCAAAAGGAATGAATCGTGTCCTTGCAGCGTCACCAACATGTCAGACTCTCAGCAGTGCTCTCCCCTTTAGGAGACACTGACTGTGAGGAAAAATACAGTTTCTGATGGAGGATGTTTAACAAGTATTAAATTTTCTGTTCTCATAGGATTTGGAAAATTATACAAACGGAGAAGACCTGTAACAAAGTGGTAAATTAAATGCAACACAACTTTAAATGAAAACCGTATTCCAGGCTCCCCGGTCATTTTACAACCCCAGGTGAGGACCCCAGCCCTCAGGAACCCTCTCTCTGTCTCGGCTCCGTGCTGCTGAAGCCCAGGAGCTCCGTGATTTAACTGCGGGAACAAGCTGCTCTCGGGCTCTGCTCCCCTCTGTCTGGTCCCAAAGAGGCTTCTTTCAAACATCCACAGGGTCAACGCTTCCTCTCCCAAATCGCTTCACACAGGTGTTTCACAACACTTGTTTAGTGGACAATTAGTAACTTTAACTCGTTTGTTTTCAGCCCAGTCCCTGGACTCTGGATAACACTTCAGATATTTTCCAGCCTGAAGCGTTACAAACTGTTCCGTGTGCTGATGTGATTTCTCTTCCGCGTGGATTCATGGCTAGCAGTAACTCTGAGCCCCGCACACCGCCTACACAGCTCCAGCACATCCCGACCAGCTACAGGCACCGGTGAATGCTGTGAAACATCTCCGCCGACCGTTTTAACACGGTCTGCAAAAAATAACCCCCCAACCTTCTCCCTTTGCCTGGGAAGGGGCTCAGGATGGCTGTTCAACAGCCACCTCCTCCCGACGCAGCCCAGCACCGAGCTGGGAGCTCCTGACACGGCCCAGCAAGGGTGATGGCCGAGGGGGCTGCGAACCCCCCAGCTGGACGGGATTTTCTATACAGAGTGCATTACAGCCCCCCTGATCTCTGCGCAGGGCCAACCCGCCAACGTCAGGTGCGTTTCTTCCACGTGGCTTTCCTGATGCTTCATGAAACTCCTCCTGAGCACAAACCTTTTCCTGCAGAGGGGGCACTGGAAGAGCCCCTCTCCCGAGTGCTGGCGCTGGTGTTTTAGAAGATAATCCTTTCTCCTGTAGCTTTTGTCACACTCGGAGCACTTGTACGGCCTCTCGCCTGTGTGAGTCATCTGATGTCTAACGAGCCACGAATGGCAAACAAAGCTTTTCCCACAGTCGCTGCAAATATAGGACTTGCCCCGGCCCTGGCTCTGCCCCTGGCTTGCCAGGCTGCCCCTGGACACAAAATGCTGCCTGCATCTGCCGCACGCCTCCGACTTCTCCCGCGGGTGATCCCAGCAGGGGCTGGCTAACGGGTTTTCTGCGGGGAAGTTTTCCTCGCCCTCCGTGGACGGCTGCTCGTCTCCCACGAGGCCGTTGTGGTCACGAAGCCTGGTTCCGCCCGCAGGGTTCTGTCCATGCTCGGTGCGGGCCGCCGTGGGCAGCCCCTCGCAGGAGGCCGGAGCAGCCCCCTGCCCGAGGGGGCTCGTTTCCTTCTCCCCGGGAGCACACAGCTGCGAGTGCAGCAGATGGAACATCCTTTCGCTAAGACTCTTCTCACACGTAGGGCCCGGAAACATCTCCCCTTCTCGAGCTCCCTGGGGAGTCGGAAGATGTTCCTGCTGGCTGGAGTTTCTCTCACATTTGTTGTACACGCACGGTCTCTTGCCGACGCTGTTTTCCTGAGTGCTAAAGAAATCTAAGTGCCCACCAAACCCTCGGTCATACCGAGCGTCACCCCCAAGGCCGTCCCCAGCGGGGTTCGTTTCCATTGGTTCTGAATTCCACTGATTGTCCCATGTTCCTCTGGCGTTAGGATCCTTGGAAACCTTCTCTCCAGGTCTTCCTGCTACCTCCGAATCACACTCTGTGCTTTCAAAGCCATCTGCCAGAGGGTCCCTCTTTGTGTTTTCATCATGCCCTGAAACAGAGAGATTTGTCTTTCAATTAAGGAAGACTTTTGGGAGCATCCCCCCGAGTCTACAGCCATGTCATGCTAACGGACAGAGAAAGTAAATAAGGGGAGGTTTTAAAACTTAGGAGGAGAGCAAGTACCTGTGTTCCGGCAAAACAAAATCTCCAGGAAAACAGAAGATCTTTTTGCAATTTTTTTTTTTTAAATCTACACAAAAACCCTAATGCAATGTCTTATCTTCACCCCCTCATCTGCAGACCCCACGTCTGCAGTGTGAGATCTAAGGTCCCTGACAGAGCAGACACTGTCACACCTCGGTTCTCTCAGCTGCTCTCCGGACACTCCACCCAGCATCTAGAGAAGGAAGGGACTAAGCCAGGGCACCGAAATGAGTCCCTGCAGGTTCACCACTTCTGTACGTGAACCGCTGTCTCTGGAGGCTGGGCTTCTGCGGGGAGACACTCTGGACAGGTCTGGTTGCGAGAGCTCGGAGCAGTACGGAGCGGAGGAAGCTCTCGCGCTGTCCAAGTGATCCCCAGCCGGGCACACAGCTCCGGCTCGGTGAGGCAGAGCTGTCGGTCAGACTGCCTCTCCCCTGGGCACCTCGCCTGCTTTCCTCGGAAAATATTTACCACTCCTGATAATCCATCCCAAAAAGGTACCTGGTGCCCAAGCTGCTGAGGCACAGCTCCAGATTTACCACTGGACAAAACTGTTCTGCTGACCTGCGAATTCCCTCTTTCTTTCATTTCTGTTTCCTGTGACAAATAGCCAGTGTTTCATTTTCCAAATTATTATTTTCACCGATGCTTTTCAGCCTGGCTTTCTAGCGCTCCGTGGTTTTTCTGTCCCCTAAGACCCGTGACCCTTCCGACACCTACAGGAAGACCCCCTTGAGCACCATGAAGGACCACGGGTCTCTCGGCACTGACAACCGGCCGAGCCCACGGTTATCGGCACCGCACAACCCCCCCGAGCTCGTTTCTCCGCCTGCGTCCTGGGACATGAGCACACAAACGTGTAACCACAGGCTAAAGCGTCAACGTAACAGGCACTGGTTGCTCTACAGGGATTGTCTAAGCGTGTCCTCTCACCCCGGTAACTCCAGGTTCCAGACTGGAACAGAGTAGTTTGCTGGGGAGCCCACCCTGTGAACTCTCTCAGAGCAGTTGGAACAGGTCTCCCTCGGGAAGGAGTTAGGTGCCTGGTCCAGCCTTACACCAGGGCAATATCCTGGATGACATTTTTCATGGGGTAAAACCATTCACATAGGCAGTTCCCGGCATACTGAGAGTTCATATAGTAACTTCATCACGTGCCCAGGAATGTTTAAATAACTCACAAGAAGTGAATGAATTCCAGGCTGCCAGCTGATTTCTACACAAAATAGTGGTACCTCAGCAACCCCTCCTCAGTGACACACTTGAGAGCTACACTGAGTGGTCCCAGGTTGTGGCCCAAGAGATCGTATTTAGAATCATAGAATTGTCTAGGTTGGAAAAGACCTTTATTGAGTCCAACCGTTGGCCCAGCGCTGCCAAGGCCACCACTAACCCGTGTCCCTCAGCACCATGTCTGCCTGGCTTTTAAACCCCCCCAGGGATGGCGACCCCACCACTGCCCTGGGCAGCTTCTTCCAATGCTCCACAACCCTTTCCAGGAAGAAATTTTCCCTAATATCCATCCTAAACCTCCCCTGGAGCAACTTGAGGCCGTTTCCTCTTGTCTTAAATTTAACATCCCTATCCAAATTTGCACACCCCTTCCCTAGTTCAAGCCTTGATCCGAAGATGAAGATTAATTCCACCGCAAGCGTGACCCATACTCCAAGCGCGCTCGGCACAAAAACTCCTCTGGACAAATCATAGAATCATAAGGTTGGAAGGGACCTTAATAGATCATCTAGTCCAACCCCCCTGCCAGAGCAGGGCCACCTTAGAGCAGGTTACACAGGAACGCGTCCAGGCGGGTTTTGAATGTCTCCAGAGACGGAGACTCAAATGTTCGCATGTACATCTCTAAACAGCAAGTCCTGAAAGAGTTTTGCATGAAAGCTGCCTTCTTTTTTTGCTGCAGGATAGCTCTCCTCCTCTAGAGAGTGAAGTCAGGGGTCCACATTCATCGGTACCGTGTTTAGAAACCATCAAGCCAGGTGGAAGGACAAACTTGATCCCTAAGGCCTGAGCACACCACTGCGCTTGCCTAAACAGAAATCCAAGACGGCGCCTACAACAGTTTTTGGCCTGCTGAAGGAGGAAGGAGCCCCTTCAGCTGACAGAATCTGGGCGTTTTGTGAACAAATATTAACTACCAGCCTGAGGTTTGCTCCAATTCTTTCATGGCTTACATTATAAGGTCACGACATTTAATATAGTATTAAAAAATGCTCTAAGTTCGATTTACTGTCTCAGAAATCTCAGCTGAAGTCCACTACTGACCTGTACTCAGATCTGTAGAGACTTCTTTCTCCACGCCTTGTCGTTGAGGGCAGCGTGGCTCCTCCTCTTGTTTAATCCATGACAAAACATCAGTTGCATAGGTCTGGAATCCTGCTCGTTGGGGAGGATTTGCACAATTGAGAATGGAGAAAGATGCAAAGCATAGAAGAGTCAGGAATTCACAAAAATAAGAAAAGCGCTAACAAAGCCTCAGGAAAGACACGAAGAGCCACCCGAGGGGTAATTCCCGCAGCGGGAGTTTTCACCAGGGAATCCTCACCTGCGTCAGGGTCTCTGGGGAGCTCCTCGCCCTCCGTGCCTGGCAGCTCCTGGGCATACGCCTCCTTGCCTTTCTTGGTCTGACTTGAAGCCTCGGGCTCACAAAACGCTTGCTCTGCTAAAGGAGAAAATTCAGGAGAGGCATATCATAAGAACATAAGCTCTTCTTCATTCACAAGGGTGAATGAAACCCACTCTTGTTTCGGTTTTTGTTTTCCCCCAAGTCAAGCTCCCGTAAACCCCGTTTCTAAACGAAACCTGATGGAAAGGTCTACAAATCCCAGTTTGCTACGTACACTGGGAGCCAAGCAAAGCAACAGCAGAGCCAACAGATAGAGCTGCTACTTTTTGTAAAGAGTAAGGACAGCCACGCTCCAAAGCAGAATGGTTTATTTGTAATGCAGTGAGGTAGCACCAAGTGAGAAGGCAAGAAACGGATCTCCGGGCTGCGCAGCCTCCCCTTGTACAGCAACAGCACTACCAAGGAGCCGGTGCGCTCGCTCACGTACGCAGAAAAAAACACCGAAGAGAAGTGAGGAGGGAAAAGGGCAACCTGAAGGCTCTGGATATGCCGGAGGAGAGGGACCGTGGCCCAGCAAGAGAAGGCTGCGGCGGACGTGGAGCTTTACAGTCCTGCCTCCAGGGCATGCACCAACCACAGACTTCATTCTGGCACTGGTTTTTGCCTTCTCCAAGTCAATCCATCGGCCCCCAAAAGTGACTAACGGCCCTCTTTGGACTACATATTTAACCAGCTTAGAGCTATCAACTTCAGGGAAGCAAAGTAAGGAATTTAAGGGAGAATGAAATGTTTCCTACTCTACACTGCACCGCTTGGATGAAAATCAGCCACATACTCTGCAAACTCCAAAACAGCCGTGAGATGGGGAAAACAAAATACCAGCCCTTACCCGTCAAGCCTGGTGGCGAGTCTGTTCAAAACTTGTGAGCTTTTGGAAAAGATTTGGAATACACGAGAAGAGGTGGGAAAACAAAAATAAACCACCTCGGAATTTAATCCCTGTTTCATTTTCCCTCCGAGGTACGCAGTTACTCACCCGGGCAGGGCTCTTCAGGAGCTTCTCCAGCCTCCTTCTCCTGCTGATCTGCAGCGCACAACTCTTCCTCTTGCTTAATATGGATTACGCTGTCTTCTGTTAATAAGAAACGATGTTATTTTCATTCCATACACAAAGTTAATTCCAGTTCTCATCCCCTCCCAGGTACAGCAGCTCTGTTCTAGCTCACATTCTAGAGAAAACCTCACCTCATTTCAAGTTCTTGCTGACCAAAGCCTCTTAAACAGACCTAAAATATTTGTCACAAAACCCTTAGCAGATGTTTGAGCTTCAGGAACGCACGCGAGTTTCATGCACGTGTAATGTTCATTTTGCTGCGGCACCAATTAGTGAATGGAAACAGGTTCTACTTGGCCCCGGGAGAGGAGAGCGCCACTTGAATTTTCCCTTCTGGAGTTTTGTTTCTCTTTTGGCTCTGCCAGAGTTACGCCGTTGCCTTTTCAATCCCTCCCGCTAAAAGATGCACCGCTTCTAACCCGTCAGAAAAGCACTAGTGAGAATTATGAATGAAACTTATCAAAAAAAGAAAAAAAAAAAGTCTATTAAATAAATAGGGAAAAACAGATGGGCTAACACTCTTGCATGTTACCTTTATAACTCTGTAACACAATCAATGAATTAGAGGAATACTTTGCGCAAGCATAAAACCAGCTATGTTTGCGCAGGGAGAATACAAAGTTCTCTTGACAGCCAGTCTTCCCAGTGGAAAACCAAACATCACCCTGTTTTGGCACGGCCTGATGGCTGCGGGTTTGACATGAGCAGCCCGGTGACTGGGAGAGGAAAAAAAAAGGGTAGTTTGATGTCGCGTTTTGGGAAATACCCAACAGGCGAGCGTGGAAGACCACCACGCTCCACACCGCAGGTGCCGTGGGGAGAGGCCGATGTCCCGAAGAGACACCAGCTGCTGGTTTTTCGGGTGCTTCACGTCTTGCCAAACCTGAAGCCACTCACCGGTGCCGGTCTCCGCAGGGTCATCTCTCCCGTCCTCGCGGCTTGGAGCACGCCGCTGCTTCCCACCTTCCATCCGGGCCTGGGCATCACCCCTGGGAGGGTCCGGCTCTGCGGGAGGCGTGAGGTGAGGCGCGGCCGGGGGTCCCACGGCAGGGGGACCATGGTGGGGGACGGCGGGGACCCGTGGCCACCAGCTCACG
>VXBO01012689.1:4685-18476 GCA_013400135.1 Rhinoptilus africanus
AAAAAAATCAAGTAAAGGAGTAAAATGGGGCAGCAACCCAAGCATGAAATCCCTTCGGTGAGAACAATGAGACCCTCCTCTCCAGAATGTGTTTTGCCTTACTGGTAGGATAGTGGTGTTTTCAGCCAGCAGTATCATAGGTCTGTGGTGAATTCAGCCCCAGGACCTTTTGTATCTTAAAGTTATAGGGAAAGAGTATTAAATTTGTTTTTTAATACCTGGTACTGGTTAGATATTAATGCTCAGAGTTCCTTACAAGTAGCCATTACTTATTAATAAGCAAAAATATCTCCACCTCTCTTTCTTTAAAAATTCTGGAGTAATGTTGGCCTTTGAAGAAACTCTGCAACATTTCGGTTTTAATATTAAAAAAATATATATATTGGATATCAATTAGTTATTTTGTTATATTAATGTGAAATTTGAGCTGCTAGTTGATGAAGTTTAATCGTTTACAATTTTGTTTGTTTGTTTGTTTTAATTTGGTTGACTATCTTAAAATATATTTATTTTATTGCCTGAGGTTGATGAGAATGCATTGCCTTCCAGTTCAGGCAATAGTTTGGTTTAGATCTTGGTTATGTCTTTTACACATTTTGCCAGGAATAAGTGTTCCTATTTCAGTGTAACAGTCACAAAAATATCTGTTTAAATTAGCCATTAATACATGTATCCTTTGAAGAATGTGGTTGTGAATGTTTGTATTTAAAATGTTTGTATTTAAATGTTTTCCCAAGGCAGTATATATTTTATCATTTGCAACTTACTATTTGTCCCAAAATCAGAAAGCAACCTAATGCTAAATACAGTCGAGTTTTTGTTTCTGCTCTGTTTCTTAAGCAGACTGAAGAGCTGAATCTGTGAATTATAGAGTATATGGCAATTTTAAACTACCTGTGAGGCTGAAGGCTGAGCTGCAGGATTGTTGGCTCCTCCTGCAGACTTTACTGCTTACATCTGAATAATTTCGTTAGGTTGTTTCAGTTATTCTTTATCTGGTTTAGAATAAATTAGGCTTAGTCTTTTGTGTTTCTTACGAAAGCCATACCATGTAACTGTTTCCTTTGCAACGGGTTACGTTAGTATATTGTACGTATTTTTAGGCATAAAATGTTAGGGAACTTTTTATTACAATAGATCTGTTTGGGTAGGTATTGTCAGTATAAAATGGCTGGTACAATTTTTCTATAAGGAAATACCTATATTTTTTCCCCCCCAAGTTGTGATTTTCTGACAGTTGATTAGTCTGTGAAGTTTGACCTAATTTTTTGTAAAACATTTTCTGTACAGCCTAGCTATTGGCAAAAGTAGCTAAGTCAAGTAACTAAAACTTCTACAAAACTAAGTATTTAAGTAGGAGAAGAGAGATCTGTAAAACAAAAATCCCCTGCATCCCCATAAGGCACAGCCTGTGAAAATAAATACAAGTCTCAGTTTGACAAAATTAAAGTGCATACATATAGCGTTACTTTCATGCTAATTAGTTCCTGTTTTAAAGCTCAATTTACATCTCAATTGAGCAATCCTTGATACAACTGGAGGCACACAAATATATCTTAGACTAAGTAGTAGTTTCTATGAATTTCAGATTCAAGTTTTCCTTCAAGAAATATTTTTGTTTTCTGTAAAGTTTTGCAGCAGTGAAGGAGTTTATCTGAGCTTTTAAACGCTTTCAAAGTACTGCTTAAACCAAAGTTAAAAAAAATCAAGCGGGCAAACATGAAACGAATTATGTATTTAGGTAAACCTGAGTCTGCAAGTCTAGTTTGAAGCCATTTTTTTGCAAGTCTGTGTTGAGTCCATTGTTTGAAGGTATAGTCATGCTGTAGGAGCGAGGCAGAGCTCGCAGAACACACACTAACAAAGTACCATAATGGGGTCACAGAGGCCAGAGAAAAAATTCAGCTTTCTTGCATCAGACCTGTGATAAAGCCCCAGCCTATATGTAAACAGTCAGTGAAACATTCTCATAGGCAACAGCTCCAGGCAAGGCTAAAACCTACCTTCTTTGCCACAAGTTAACAATGTAAAAATATAGCCAAAGTTGCATTAGCAAAGAAAAGCCCAAATTTGTTTATTTTCGTTCTTTGGGTGAAAAAAAAAAAATTAATTGCACACTTCAGCCTACTCTCTTACATCAAATGATGGATCCAGGAAAATTCAGAAGCATTTCTTTTCCCTCTGTTTGAGCTTTGTGCAGGTTTCTAACATTAAGACTCCATGCTGAAACCCTAATTTTGAAGTGAAGTATGGTTCCAGTCAAAATACGATCTTAATTTTTTTCGAAAAAAAAAAATCCAAATATCAGTTGGTATGGTAATGAAACATAGGTGTAAAGTAACTTGCTTGAATCGAGTGTTCAAGATGCTTAATTGAACCCTGAAATTCAGGAAATTCTAGTTAAATTTCCTGCAACGCTGGTAAATTAGTAAAAATACAGACCTTTATGGCTTAAAGTAAAAAAAAAAAAAAAAAGGAAAAAACAAAAAAAGCAAAATAATTAATTCTGTGTTTCTAAGACAAGAAGAATAAATGAGGATGTTTCATATCAGCAGTGCAGTCTAATTATTTGATTGAATATAACTTCTTTATATCTGGACATTTTAATTTTAATTGCACACTTTTAATGCTGCCTTAAGCTTTAGGAAGCTCAAACTAGCCCAAACGCTGCTAGTTTTGAATGTGCATCTGTTTTGAGCAAGTTGTGGTTATTTACTTTGAGCGAGAGAACAGTGTGGGCAGAGGGAGTTGAGCAGTGGGAAGAGTAAGACAAAAGCGTTTCCTGGCTCCACAAAGTCAAAGGCCAACAGGTGCCTGCTCAGTTTCTTAGGAAATTGCTCCCTGGCCTGGCTAAAAGGTTGTGCTGGGGAGCTGGAAATGGGATTTTCAAATGCTGGCTTTTGAAGAAACAGGACAAACCAGATCAGCTTTCTGGATGCAAATGCTGTCAACCTAATTTATGGTTTTCCCCATGTCTTGTGAGTAACTTGCAGAGGTTCAAAACTAACTTCGAAGTGGTTCATGGGTGTATTCCAACGAGAAGCAGTGAAATGTCAAGTTTCAAAGTTCAATTGTCTTAATAATTAGGAAAGAGGGAACAACCCTTTTATTTTCCAATAAGAAAAATACATTTTGCCCCATACATGCTCCCAGACAGCTTAGAAACCGTTTTGATTAGGAAGAAAAAAAACTTCAGGATTTACAGACAAACTGTAGCCTCAGGGAAGATTTAGTTTTCACTATAAATTATGACTGAAAAAAAGGAGTGAAAAAGATATGAGGTTTTATACCTGAAACCCCCACAAGAACCCTATTGTACAGACACGCACTGTTTCCATCTGCTGCAAATAAAGTTGCAGTTGATTAGGTTTATTCTTATACAAAAAGTGGGGTTTGTTTGTTTGTTTAATTTTTTTTAATTTTTTTTTTTTTAATGTTGGACACCTTGTTGCAAACCTATAGTGTAAGACATCGTATCTGTGCACGGGTAGTCTCATCTTAAAACTTTCTGCGGAGCCTGGTGAAGAGGCAAAACAAGCCAGGACTTGCTCTGCAGTTCTGAAGTTGTAGGTCAAGCAGTGGAAGGCTCTAAACACCCTTGAGATCTCGTTATCAAATGACTATTTCTGGTTGTAAACATCGGACACGCAGAATCCATACATGAAATTTAAGGATACGTACTAAGCCCAGGGTTTGTTTTCAAAACTGTTGAATTTCTAACTTAATAAAGGTAACGTTTTCGTTTGGATATGCATTATATTTCGTAAGTGTGTAGTTTTTATCTCGTATTAATTTGTCCTTGCTAAAGTGTTAATTTATTAAATTTTTACTAATGTGTTTTCTGTTAAGTTTTAAAAAACATTTTATAATCTCAAACCAACTTTATAGTTTACATCTTTATTATTATTAATCTTTTTAATGCACTTTAAGGATAGAAGCATTCTCAAATCCTGAATAAGTACATCTAAAATTAAGAAATAATCTAAAAAATAAAGAAAAGGTAATAACAGAATAAACCAAAAGGGGTGTGTTGTTGTTTTCTGTGAGAGGTGAAGCGCTTCTCGCAGTTAAACACTGAATAGAGCGCTTAGCCTTTCCAGGAAACCCATTCTTTCCCATCATTCTTTTTACATGATCATTGAAAGAAAAAGGGAATAAGTTTTAGATGTGGCAAAACACTCTAATCCTGACTGCATTAGAAATCCCCATCAAATACTGATCAAGTGACAGGAAAACCTTTCCTTGCTTGGGAATTAGAACCAGCATGATGGTTAACTGCTGTTTTAAACTGGGATGTATACGTAAATAAATTAAACAGAAAACAGCACCAAGAGAGAATATATTAACGCAAAACCTTGAACCCCTTTCAGCTGTGGCCAACTTTCTCCCTTAAGAGTAAGGAGTTGTCCTAAAATAAGAATATGTTCTTTTCTAGAATTTTTTTTTTTTTTTGAAGCTCAACAATTCCTAGGAAAAAAGCTCAACAGCGGAATGCTGTACGCAATAACCCCAGATAGAGGTGGTGGGGCTGCCTTCCACTAGAGCCACCAAGTCCTAGAGGAAAAATAGAGCCATAGTGGGCAGTGCAGCTCATTAGCATCACAGATGACATGCTGCCTTTTCTCTGACACGTCCCACAACAACTGCCTGTGGGCATGGAGATCTGCCCGTTGGGAATGGGAGAAATTATCCTTTTTCCACTCATCCAGTGGTATTTCTTTAGGAAGAACAGCCATGCCCCACCATTGGAGTCAAACCTACACTGCTCCTGCGGGTGGTAGGTGGCTCCGGATACAGCATTTTAACTCCAAAATGTAAATTTTCTATATTCCCGCTTTACTATGGCAGTCCCTGAATAGAGGCTGGATGGAAATATGCACTACCTGCTAAACCCCAACAGATTTAATGGCATTTACAAGCCCATAAAACAGGTTCCGTGGACACATGGCCAATCTAACAGATAATTTAAGGGCAGCAGTGGAGCTTGGGTTGACGTAGGCACCATTTCCCCGCAGCCGGGGGTTCGGAGAGAAAACTCTTTGGGGTGAATTGAGTTCACCTACGTCCGGTTGAGTAGGTGAGGATGCTGGCTGCAAGGACCCTACAAAGTACCGCAAAAAATGAGCGGGGAGGCTTTTAAAATTAATAGATGATGCTGCCCCCCCCTCTTTTCCCCCTTTGAGAGCAAGAGTTGCTGCCTAACGATTAATTAAGAAACCTGCCAAAGCCTGGGGGGGACCGGCTTTCTTGGGGAGGTTGAGCAGGGAAGACATCTTTCCGCCTTGGGAAGGGGAGGGCTGGGTGAGGCAGAGCTGCACCAGCAGATGCCGAGGGTTGACGCCGCTCTGGATTCCTTGGGAAAGCGGGAGCGGTGGGTGGGCAGGAGCCAGGACGCTGGGGGGCCCAAAGATGGTTTTGGGATTGTCGGACGCTTCCTGGCATCACCTCCGGGCTCCCTTCCCCTCCAACAACGGGCAGAGGCTTTGTGGAGGGGGCGGTTCATGCGCTGAAATAGCGGGTGATGTTCAGCCCGTAGGCATGGATGTNCGGGGAGGGCTGGCCGATGGCGGCGGGGGGCCCCCGGCTGGAAAAGGGCCGGGAGGGCGGCAGCCACGGGAGAAGCAGCACACGGTGCCTTCTGGACGATGCTCCTTTGCAGTAGCCACAAAAGACCAGGGATAAAAACAACAGAGATCCTGGTTTCAAAGCAGCGGGAGAAGGGAAGACACCAATGTTTTCCTTTGCGTTGACCTCGCGGAAGACGCCTTAACCTCGCCAAGGGAAAGCCAAGCCACCCCAAAATGTTGTAGCGTGTGCGTGCTTTACGTTAACAATTCACAATTGGCTCTATACATATTTAAATAGGGACATTATTAAGCTTGTGCCTATTCAGACATATGCCCCTAGCAGGGGTGCTGGCTTCTCATATTTTCTTTGGCTGTGGTCTTGAAGAGAAGATAGCGGAGCCAGAGGAAGAGTGTGTACATGTGTGGTTCCCAAGGAAGTGTATTTTACATCCCTGCACAGATAAAACACACCATCCTTCCCAAGTGCCATAGGTAAATCTGATCTTAGACAGACTGGTGTCCTAGGCAATGATGTTCAGACTGTTTCCTTTTCCTGCGGCAAAAGCCAAAGGGAACAGGGTAGCAAGTGCTAAACCAGAGAGCAAGTCACCTTGGGGGAGCAGTACTCGCAAACAGGCTGGATTCGGCACACCCCAGGTACTGCCACGGGCACTGCAGATCACTTCAGCATCTCTTTTTTTCATAAAGTATAGTCCTATCCTCCCTGATGCCTTCACAGTCAAGTTTTCAGGGCAACAGTACTCCTGCTCTTCAACACAGGTGGCTAGTTGCTAAGTTTGGTGTGTATTTACACAGAAAAAGCATGACAAACCTCTGGTGCTGCTTATTTTCATACCCAGTCTCTGCTTTCCTTCGCCCAGCTCGTAGTCATGTTGTTCCTGTTTCATCTGGTTTTTTCCACCCTGCTTCCCTTTTCAACTACTGACCTTAAGCTTCAATTTTCTTTCCGCAGCTGTTATCCCCTGTCTCCTGTTCCCTCTACCTGCCTTCTTCCCCTCTCCTCTTTACTGAAGTCCTCTTTACTGAATATTTTGTGCCTCCATCCCTCTGCTCCTCAAGCGGGGGTTATTTCAGCCCTCTTGTGCGTTGGTACCCATGTCCTATGGCAAAAGTTTTACCCTTTTGCCATCCTGATCCATGCCAGAAGGCTAAAGTCAGAAAGTGTAGTCTTTTATCAGGATTTCTATAGATGATTGATGCCTGGGGACCCCTGCACAGGGCATTGCCTTCTACCTGCACCCCACCTTTAGATGTCCCTGCACAGTGGTTGGTGCAACACTTGTTCCCATCAGCACAAATACATGTGCTTTAGGCAGCAAACTATGGGGGAAAGCACTCCTCATGCCTCTGTAGGTCTCCTTGTTTGCAAAGGTCCCACTTGCCTTTGAGAACAATTCTGGTGAAAGTCGGGGGTTCCTGGAGCCTTCCCGCTGCTCTAGGGAAACCCGGGGTGTTCAAACCGGGTTTTGGAGAGGGCAGAGAAGCAGCAGCACAAGGGGCGATGAAAGCCTGGTTCAATATAACATGCTTGAGCAATCCCTTCGGGGGATTGTTCTTCAAAAACAGCGCTCGGATGTTTTACAGCTCTGTTTTGATGACTGATCTCCTGTGAGTAGGACTCCGGTGGTGGTAACGTCTCACCAGAGGTTTGGCTGGAGCAGCTGTTGGGCTCAGAGAGCTGCCGCCGACGGAAAAGCTGGGGGTCAGCGTGCTCTCAAGCTCAGGCAGATGCTAAGCTACAGCAGAGCCGGTTTCTGGCAAGAAACTGGCATTACGCTGGAGAAGAAGCAGTGCAGACCCTGAGCCGAGAGGAGGAAGTTAAAAGCAGATGAGATCTTTGTGGGTTTGCAGTAACCGATGTCTGACAGGAAGAGCGAATTCATGGCAGCATGAAGGAAAGGAAAAAAAAGGAGGGCAGAAGTGAAAAATCCATATTGTTCACTAACTAAAGTAACTAAAGAGTCGCCTGACTCCAGAAGAGAGACAATGTATTGGTTGTAAGAAGAAAAATAAGACTATCTCTGGAGCTCTCTCTGAAACTGAAGTTCTGCTTCTTTATTACTGCTAACCCTTTAGGGCTGTAAACATCACCTTCTCCTCTCTGAAAATCTCTTCCATGTTTTGAAATTTTACTAGTTCCGTGGTCATTGAGTCAAATGATAATAGTTTGTACTCAGCAAAATACCATACAAACGGTTTCATCACAAAACAACTTTTTGTAGTAAGAAACTTCACTGTAGCTGAAGGCAAGGAGGTGCCGTGGTTCTCAGTGCTGCGGAGGGATGAGGGGACGCTGAGAGGACTTGGCAGGTAGCGACACCGCTGTGGAAAACGCTGTGATCAAGCAGAAAGCTCCAGGTAAGGTCACCCACTGCCAGAGGCGACTTCTTGGACAAGCATAAAGTCTTCTGCGTCTTCATCTGTCTCAGTCCCACTCTTTTCCATAGACAGGGGTCACAAAATTTCTGCAGGCACCTGCTCTCACCACAGCGTGATCATCCCCTGGCGTTTCCAAAAATTTCCTCTCTCCACAAACTGCTGCTCTCCAAATTCTTCTGTTCCCTGCATCCCCCGCGTACCTTTCCTTCTCCTTCCTGCTTCTTCGGTAACTTCCTGAGCTACTTCTGAACTTCCCAGTTTGCACCCCTGTCTTCAGCCCTGCAGCTTGTTTTCCCCTCTCCCTATCTGTGTTCCAGTACGGTTTAGCAAAGTGATGAGAAATTCCTTCCTTACACCTCCCTTCTCTCTTCACTTCTGGCGCATTTGCTGCTCTTCCCATTGCTGAAGCTCACGAAAGCTGGTCAGCTTTTGCCACACACCCAGCAAATCCTGCCTGTCTAATTCTATCCCTTCTACATGACACTTTTTCTCTTCCATCTTTGTCAAGGAACAACTGTATCTTGAGGATAAAGGCGATACCGATTTTGTTAACGCTTCCAGAGGAACACTACCTTCCCAGCAAAGCAATAAAATTGAAGCGGAGCTTTCCTTCATTAAGCCTGATCTAATGCACCTGGTGAAACTTTGGAAATTCCTGGGTAGCTCCTCAGAGTCCCACTCACATTCCTCATGATGAGTAGAAGATTACAGGGAGTTTTTGCATGGATATCACAGTCAAAAAAGTAAGCTGGCAGCACCCTTCAGTGAGCAGTTGTCGGGATGATATTTAAGAAGCCAACTCATAAAATTATCGCTACAGCCACGGAGGCTCATCTTTCTCACCCAGAAGTAGTTATGAGAGGAGACTGTGTCAAAAAGACTTCGGTAGCGTTTGGAGCCGCCAGGGTTTCAGGGCTGCTTCTTCCCTGGGGCTGTTATTCAGCAGGGACCCGACGCTGGTCCGCGCTGCTTTTCAGCAGCAAAGGGGTCAAACAGCTGCTGAGATGCATTGAGTTGCCTGTGACGTGCCTTCGGTAAAAGGCAGCGAGACAGCACAGTGTGGCTGCGGTGGAACTAATGAGCTAAAAGTAGAAAGCAGGAGGAGACAACAGCAGGTGGCTTTAACAGGCGGGAAAATGAAGGTTTATATTTCCACATGCCGCAGAGGAGGATTTTAGCTATTCGGGTAGGTATTCGAGTGGAAATCCTCCCTGCCGCTCTCCGGGCTCTGCGGGAGACGAGCAAAGAGGCTGCTTTTAGACCCTGGTTGCCTCCCCGTATCCATTTCACCAGTCCCGGTGGGGTAGGTGGGTGGTGAAGCCCAGAGCTGGATCCATCGACAGCTGCTCTCAGTTCAACCAGAGTCGGTAAGAGCCCCCTCTCTCCGTTTTGCTGATCTTCCCCATGCGGTGTGCTGTGACGGTCGCAGCCGCCAGCAGTTACTTTTTCCTCCAGGAGCTGTAGAAGGGAGCGGGTTCCATCTTTGGGACACAGACTTTGCTGGAGACAGCCATCATTTTATGACCTGCAGCCCGTGTTCATCTCGGGGTGACAGGTGGAGGTGGCTCACCGGCTGGTGCTGGCGGGGAACGCTGCTTCTCCTTCGGCACTGTGCCACCGGAGGAGCTGGGAGGGCGGGGGGCAGAAGCCAGATGCTCCTCCTGAGTGGGGCAGGGATTGCTGTCACACACACACCGGCGTTGGAGGGTCTCGACTGTAGGTATGTCCCAGGCAAACAGGGAGCCCGGCAGGGCAGGAGGCATGAGCCATCTGCAGCGCTTCCAGGGACACTTTCCCTGAGCTCCCTCCCTCTGTGTGCTTCTACAGGACAAGGGGAGAAGGGGTAAGAAAACAGAAGGTGTTGCAGGAAAATTCCTGGACCACTTCCCAAAAGAGAGCAAGCTCTTGCAGAAGCTGGAGAAGTTTTTTGTATTGTCCGTGTGATCTGCGTAATTTTCCTGTCCATCAAACACCTGAGTACCTTTGTGCTCATAAGCCATCCCAGCTACAGCACTGGAACCACACTGGTCCTGTAAAGGAGTGTGCAAACTTTGCCATGATGTTACTGCAGGGCAAGTCCTGTACTCAAATCACCTGCAAGCAACAAGTGTGTTCCCAAACTCGTGAAGGTGGCAATGGCACCTCCACCGCACTCAAACAACACACGGTTCTCCGCAGACATTTCTCCACTTCTTCATCCTTCTGCCAAAAAAAAATTAGCATAGGGAATGGGGTTTACTCATGAAAAAATACATACCTTACAAAGCAGATATCTTAAATGCTCGAGGTGCCAGCAGTTTTGCTTCCCATCACGTAGCACAGTGGCTGACCAGGGTGCAGAAGCCACCCAGCAAAACAGTGTCTCGGTCAGGAGAGAAAGCACAGCGGTGGGGAGCCATCAGACCTGTTCTGCTCATCCTCTCTGACCCAGCCCGGCTCATCCTCAGGGTAACACGGAGCGTCTGCGTGGGGAGACAGAGTGACGCTGTCTCAAAGGGGACATTTGGTATTTTTGACTGCTTTTTTAAAGAGGGTAACACTTAGGACACCTTGGAAGCTCGATGTTTAAAAATACCGCTCAGTGCTTTTCTCAGGGCTGGGAGGGAGGACAGGCAGAGGGAGATGACTCTCTGACAGTGACTACTCCAGCGGTGTGGACTTGGAACCGAGCATTGTCATTCAGAGGGTTACTACACTTCATTAAAAAAACCAGAACCCTTTCCTGAGGATGGTTGAACCTCACCAGTTTTGTTTAAAAATAAGAACACAAATAAACACTACACTCTGTTTTGCCAGACTTCCCAGTCTATTTCTCCAGTGAGCAGGAAGGAGCTTCCAGGAAGTGAGTAGTGGGATACATTCCTGCTCCCATCTTCCTGCTCCTCCTTTCTCTTCACCACACAGGGATTTACAGAAACTGCACCTTTTCCAGCAGAATGGGAGTCACCATTAACATTTCCCAAAGGATAGAATCATAGAATCATAGAGTCGCTGAGGTTGGAAGGGACCTTTAAGGTCATCAAGTCCAACCATTAACCCACCCTGACAAAAACCCCTTCTAAACCATGTCCCTGAGCACCTCATCTACCCTTTTCTTAAACACCTCCAGGGATGGGGAATCCACCACCTCCCTGGGCAGCCTATTCCAATGTTTAATAACCCTTTCAGTGAAAAAATGTTTCCTGATATCCAATCTAAACCTGCCCTGACATAACTTGAACCCGTTTCCTCTTGTCCTATCCCTTGTCCCCAGGGAGAAGAGCTCAGCCCCCATCTCTCTACACCCTCCTTTCAGGTAGTTGTGGAGGGTGATGAGGTCTCCCCTCAGCCTCCTCTTCTCCAGGCTAAACAAACCCTGTTCCCTCAGTCGTTCCTCGTAAGGTTTGTCCTCCAGACCCCTCACCAGCTTCGTAGCCCTCCTCTGGATAGCTATCAGTGGATGTTCCAGTCAAGAAGATCAGAGGTTGAACCCAGGCTGGAGCAGAGTTTGGTCCTACTCCTAAGGGAAAAGCTGCGTCTTGTCCCCGGTGACACACGGAGTGCTGGGCAGCAACTCAAATCACAGCCATGCTCCCACACTCACTCTTGCTGTCTCCTGCCTGGAAGGATGAGTCCCCATTTCTAGGGACCGTCTGTGGGTTTCTGACCACAGGATGGGGGAGAGGAGCCACTGATTTGCTCCTCACGTCACTGTGGAGTGGGAAGAAATATGTTCGAGTGATATATGTCACTAAAGGTGGGACATGACAGTTCCTATTTGTCCGTCATTAACCTGCCCCTCATCTCTAGCCTTTCTGCAGGAGTCTTCTCTGTGACGATGCCTGAAGGATGCCTGAAGTTCTGCCTCCTCCAGATCTCTGCGGTGCCCACGTCATTAAAATACTTTCTCTCACGTTTGCTTTCTTTCCCTTCTAAGCTCCAAAATGAATGTTAATGCTCTCCACCTCCCCAGGGGTACAGTTCTGCATGGGAATCCCTGTGCTCTGAGGCAGGTTAGCACAAACCCATCAGCTCTTCCGCTTGCTATTCCATGGGGTTTGGGCTCAGGACCCCCGCGGAGGCATAGGTGCATAGGTAGAAAACAAAGCTTTTGCTTTTAGATTAGTTTTGACCTGCCCGTTTTGCAGCAAACTTTAGTTAAGTCTTCATTTAGCTGGTTCTTCCACACTTCCCCCGCCCTGGATCCTCCAGCCCTATTATCTACTTATTTCTCATTATTTTTGCTTACAGACTGCTCCTGTGCATTAGAGATGCCTCACACACTTTCCTGTTTCCTTCACAGCTTGCAATAGCCCAGAAAGCGGACACCAGTGTCCACGGCAAGGACCATGACAAGGGAGAACTGTACAATGCCTGCAATGGAAAAGTATTTTGAAGAAGCCAAAAGAGGAAAAAAGCTAGCAAGGATCTGCCTGCTGTGGGGAGTTCATTTGAAAAACAGGCATGTGCTCCGTTGGTCTAGCAATTTCCCAGCTACCTGCCTCCATTAGTTAATTAAATTGACCAATGATGTACTTAGTCGAAGAAGACTTGCAATGGCCCCAAAGAAAAAGATGAAGAGGCAGGCAGTTGCTGGCCTTTGCATCCCTTTTCGTGCTGTTCCCACAGGGGATGAAGATCTCCTCTCTGTGAGTAGCTGGAAATCCACTATTGCCCAGAGAAGTTGTTTCTTGTTGCAGTTTGGGAACTCAGGTGGAATGATTTCATCCAAAAGTTTTTCCAGTTTGGAGTTCTGATACATCCTACCCTGCAGTTTTCACTAGTCTTGTCTCTTCTCCAGCCAGGGCTCAGGATTTCACTTGTCTCTGAGCAGGGTTTGACCTGGCCCTGTCACCGTCCCAGGCTCTGAGGGAAAACCCTACTTTTCTGCTTCTGGAGACAGCTGAGATGCTGTCCTGGTTTGAGCGACACAGGACTAATTTATCTTCTAATACCTCAGAAAACTGCACTGCTGGAAGTCTCTAGTGTCTGAATTTGTGAAAATATTTACTTTATAGCCAGCTATGGTATGTGAGTTTCAAGGTCTCAGTGTTTTCCAGCTCGTCAGGTGCAGGGACGAGGAGGAGCAAGAGCCGGGCACTTGACCCGAGCTGGCCAACAGGATTATTTCATACCATGAACATCACATTCAATAGAAATTAGAAAGGTTGACGAGAAGTTCTCTCTCTTTTATGATGGCTGTGATACAGGGAACTTCTTGCCCCAGTGCCGGAGTGTAGTCCTTGGATATTTTATCTTGGTATCAGGATCAATACTGGTTCTTTAGTGCTATTAATGTTAATTATCTAGTCTTATTCTATTAAATCTGTTTATATATAGACCCTCTGGTTTCCTTGTTTGTCCCAGTTCCCCTTCCTGCGTGGGGAAGGGTCATCAGGTGATAGAATAATTGTCTGAACAACCATAAATTGTTGTGGGTTCCTCAAGCCCTAACAGATGCTCACAGGCACGGGGAGCCAGTGACGCCCTGTTCATCCCTTGCTCTCCTGAGATAGACATATTGGATGCCAAACCCTCCCCCGGTGTTTTAGCTGGCCACAGCCAGAGGGGCGGCAGCAAAGCCCGGGAGTGCCCAGGGGTGGGCTCCGAGCCCCCTGAGCTCCCCCGCCATGCCGCACAGCGCAGCTCTGTGCCTCCGATGAAGGCTCCGCTGACTCTTCCTCAACAGAAATTCTGTGCAATACAGAAACATCTTCCTCAATCTGAAAAGAAAAAGGAGGAAAAGGAAAAGAAGAAAAGGAAAAGGAAAAGGAAGGGAAGGGAAGGGAAGGGAAGGGAAGGGAAGAGAAGAGAAGAGAAGAGAAGAGAAGAGAAGAGAAGAGAA
>VXBO01012689.1:18485-47644 GCA_013400135.1 Rhinoptilus africanus
GCACGGCGGGGGTTAAGCAGGGAGGGAAGGGGGCTGGCTGCCTGGAGGTAGAAGCAGACACAGATGCTGGGGTGGCTTTTCCTCTGTGCTCCCCTGCTGGGGGTGGGCACCGGGGACCCTCTCGAGGAACAAACTCCTTTTTTTATTCATTCACCTCTGGATTTCACCGTCCATTTAAAAAGAAATAAAAATCAGCAGCACAAGTAGCACCTTCTTCCCACAGGACTCCAACAACAAAATGCAACGGCCACAACTTAAGCTTTCTAAACAATTCCCCTCCCCACAACCCAAACAAGACACCAGTTACTCCCAGTCCCACCTGCCCAGGCAGCCACTGGAGCAGCTGGGCTCGCACCATGGCAGGGCTGTTGGGTTTGGGAGCTGCCCCAGGGCAGGGGGAGGAGATGCTGAGCCCTCGGTGGGCCCAGGGCCACAGCTCTCACTCCTCTCTCCCCTCCCAGCGGTGGGGGTCCCTGGGGTGCTCCCGGTGGGGTGGGCATCTCTTGGTGCTCAGCTGCTTCAGTGCTCCAGGCTTAGGAATGCTCATGCCATAGTTTTGGTTGAAGCAGCAGAGAAATGGGATAGTGTTTTGTCTTTCTCAGGGCTGTGGAGGAGAGGAGCCCCCAGGTCTTGCTCCCAGCGGTGGTGGCAGCCCCCCAGCTTGGGATGGATGTAGCCCCGGGAGCCCCACCGGGTAGAGGGCAGCTGAGACGGGCTGTTGGCAGGGGGGAGAAAATCTAAACCTGCCTGTGGGTGCTGCCAGCGGGAGGTTTTTGGGACAGACTGGATGGTCAGCCTCCAGACTGGGGTGTGCAACCACTTTTTGGTAGTCCAGGGATAACCACTGTCCCGTGTCACCCTGGTTTCCGTAGCAAAGATCCCAGGTTTCTCTGGCTTTGGAGAGCAAAACGAACTGTGCGGTACGATCAAAGATGTGCTAAATACCCGGAAGTTTAAGGGATTGTTAAAACGCAGCGTCTGTAACATTTTTACGAAGTGTTGGCATTGTCTGAGCACGCCTGTCCGGCTGCCCCGCAATGTGCAGCTTGCAGGGGCCGCGCGGGTGCGCAGCAAGGAGAGACCCTCCCCACCGGCACCGGGGGGGGTGGGATGAGCGAGGGCTGAGAAATGGGGTTCAGCCCCTTCCCTGGGGTGAAGCAGCAGCTGTCTGTTCCTTCATCATCCGCATCCACGTGAGGAAGAAACCGGCTGGTGTTTTAGTTCCAGAACTGGACTCTCTGAAAACACGTCCTCTCCTGCAACGTCTGCTTGGGACAGATGGACCAGTTCTTAAATATCCCTGTGCACGTGTGGCTGCTCTTACATGTTCTGCATCTGTCAGGACTGGTATAGACTTTATAAACTTATTTATAGATTTATATAAAGTTGTTTAATCATCTTTCACTGATCCTCTTGCAAATCGCCCGCTGTCTTCCAAAGCTGGAACAGACCAAATAAAAAAAATTATGGAAGAAAGGTATTTATTAACCTCATCTTATACATGGAAGACTGAAATTAAATATTCTGTCCAAAGTTACTCACACAGACTGAGGTAGGAACCAAATCCAGACCTCCTACGTTCCCACACATTGCGTGACTTCATCCCAGCATGAACTTTCCTTTCCAGGGAATATTCTAACATACATCTAAAGATGAGGAGAAACTTCTTTACCTTGAGGGTGGCAGAGCACTGGAACAGGCTGCCCAGGGAGGTGGTGGAGTCTCCGTCTCTGGAGACATTCAAAACCAGCCTGGATGGGTTCCTGTGCAACCTGCTCTAAGGTGGCCCTGCTCTGGCAGGGGGGTTGGACTAGATGATCTACTAAGGTCCCTTCCAACCTTACCATTCCGTGATTCTGTGATCTCTAGACCAGTTGTTAAATCCCATAAGGTTTGATCTTGTATTTTGAAGATGTATTGTTCTTGTCTCCTTCCTATGAAATCCTCAGATGGGGTGCTGCATGGGTTCCATTCCAGCCTCCAGTGGATAGAAATTAAACACACTCTATATAACACTGCCTGGAAATCTGGACTTTGAAAGGATGTTTTAATTTTCAACAAGAAAAAAAATCCCTATACTTCATGTTCCACTGTGAGTGTGAGCCCAGCATGAGATTTTTGGGTTTTAGTGAAGTTTTGCTTTTGTCGCCTTTTCCTTCAAGCTCTAGGAGCTAATGTGATGGTATCAAACCCTTCCTGGGAGATCCAGCCACACTGGAGAGAGGGCCAGGGCCACCCCAGCCACACAGCAACAGCCGCGGTTACTCATGCTGCCATTGCTGCTCAAGAAGATTTGGCCCCAGCCACTTTAATTTAAAGTTGTAAACTTAAGAAGGACACCTTGACACAAGCAAGAAGCTTCTCTCCAACTTGGCAAATAGCTCTTTCTTGCCTGCTCTCAAGAGACAATGGACCTGCTAAATGTTCCTTTGGACATGGTCCACTGGGACAAGGGTGGCATCGTCACTGTTGGGACATCCACTGACACACAAGGAGGAAAGGCTTTGGGAAGTGGAAATGTAAGTTAGGACCTGTTTTCTCTGCTGCTTTAACCCCTCTCTTCTGGCCAAGGAGAACGGAGCATTTGTTGCAGTGTCCCCCTGCAGAGTAGGAAGAAGGAAGCCAGTGAGGACAAAGGGTGGCGAGCAGCAGCCCCCTGGCAGGCTGGGGGCAGCAGCCGGGGAAGTCAGTGTTCTGCTAATGGGAAACTCGATTACCTGTAATTAACCTTCCTCTAAAGTGAATAAATTGTTCTGAATGAAGAAAAACTGTTAGAGGTGTTCATGCCCTGTGGAATTACACAAATACTTCAGTCGCACTGAAGATGTATTTGATGCACTGTAAGAATCTTAGGGGTTTGGGGGTTTGTTTTATTTGTTTGTTTTTTAAAAGAACAGCTTCTGAACATTTACTACACAATATTGTTAAAGCCACAGCCTAGAAATCCAAATTGGCAGTTCCTGGTGGAAGACAGGATCCTCAAGCAGGAGGAATTCAGTGCAAAGTAACCATGGGATATGGCATCTGGGATTTTTCAGTGGGAAACAGATCACTTTTCTGTTCTCTAGATGTTGCTCCTCTCTGCCCCATCTTGCACTGAATCCAGTAACCTGGAGAAAGGGGAAAACCTGACATCTAGAGCAAGGAGCAGAAGAGAAATAGGAGTGTTATGAAAGCACGTTAGACTGTGAAAGTCGACAAGTAGCTGCTGACAAAGCCCTCCATTCTGTTGCCTCAGTCCAGATCACGCAGCGCACGAGAGACACACCAACCAGTTGAACGTTCCCTGATGAAGGCCTTCCCTGTGTTTGTTGGGAGATTAGACACTAGACAATATTTGTAAAGATCTGCGTGTGCGTTGCCAATGTAGTGGAATCGCGTATCACTGACAGTGATTTAGTAATCGGCGTTCGGCGCTCCATCTCCCCTGCGCTGCTGCCAGAGTCAGGTGGCTGCTTCCACACAATCTATAAAAGACAGCGGAGCCACTACCAATTAGAAAAGCCAAATAAACATCTCTTACTTTTAGCCATCCTTCAGGTTCTCTTCATCTCCATGAGTTTAACAGGTTCCTACCATGCGACAGAGAGGACCAGCCTAAAGTTCTTGGAGAAGTACTGTAAATAAGCATCTCTCTCCCTCGCTTGGATCCACAAACCAAACCCGTAAAAGACGGGCTGAAAACAGAAGCAAAAATGGAGCAGTGAAAAAGAAGGGTCCAAACAGCCCATGGTTCCTCCATCTAGAGATTTGCAAGACCAGTTTCTACACGGCGCTGATCCATTGTTCTACAACGATGAGTTGGCATGTGCATTTTTTCCTTTGTCTTCATTTAAAGCAAATACAAAGACCTAGGCAAGCTCCCGTGATACCCCTGCACGCAACTTGAGGAGCTGTCTGTCAGTGCTCTCCTTTGGGCTGAATCTTGAAAGACAAAGATACTGAAGCACCTTGGAGGGTTACCTTGTGCCTGTGCTGATGTATACACTGCTGATGTATGACTCCATGTAGTACGGGACGGGGCTGGCATAAGAAAATTCAGCCTGGAAGTCTTGGCAGATCATATATTACTGAATTTGAGACGCTGAGTATGCGTCCTGGTGCGAAGGTGGTACTGGGAGGAGGATGAGGGTGGAATCACAGATGGGGCTGGAAGAACAGTTGTATCAATATTCGTTCTTGGTGACCACAGTTCTCCATTCTTGGTCCCTAAAACACTTTCACAGTTGGAAAGCTCCACCAAAAATGAAAAAAGGGAACAACAGAGAAACCACTTTTAAAGTTTAAAAAGCAGCCTTGTACAGGAAGCACCATTAGCCTTTTTCACAGTGGGAAATTTATTTCCACCATAGCCGCTTGTTCTTCAAGAACTGATTTAAGGAAAGGTTTGCAGATCTTAGTTAACGAAGATTTTTAGTGTTTTGCCAAAGGAATTTGGTTGTTAATTTGAAGGCCAAAGAGATCTACTATTAGATACCAAAGATGTAACCTTCAGTCGCTACCACAAGGGTTAAGAAATCCTTCTGTGCAAGGTGGTCTCTCGTTTCCTCATGAAATTCAACAACAGCCTGGCTTCAGCGCCTCATTGCCTTTTCTAGCCAAATTTTTAAATGTACGTTTAATCTTGTGTATCTAAAGCAGTAGCAGAAAAAGTATTAGGGTTTATTTGTTCTGGTCTCATAACAAGTTTAACCCAAACTGAGGAAGTATGATGACGGTATTTTTTTTTTTTGCGTATGCCTGGACGTACTACTGACCTGTATAAAGGAAACTCTGCTTTTCACCCCAACTTGATCAAAGTGTTGTTATTTACAGCTGTTACGAGATAAACAGTCCCCTGCTGAACCTAACAGTCCTCACCTACCCGTAGACAGAGGTAGCCCCACCTGAAATACTTTATGCAGAAGTAAAACCCAAAGCAAGCAGATGTAAAGCAAAGCAAGAAATGATGTCTACAGCTACTTTGGATGGCGTGGCTCGGGTCTGCCTTTCGCGTTCTGCTTCACACTGCTGGCTGTAAGACAGGGGCGCTCACTGTGCGCACGAGGGAAATTTCTTCCCATCACTTGCCCTACCAAAAAAAGTTGCTTTTGTAGGAAAGCAATAAAAAAATGTTTGTCCCAGATTGTTTTCCTTCTCTGGGCCATAGAATTGACACCAGCTCTCAAGGACTGCAGTAGCTAAGAGAGCAGATGGACAGTGAGGAGCGGCGGTGGGGTCGGTACCTCCAGCTGCCCTCCCTTTGCCCAGCCGTGCAACAGGAGGTGCTTTTCCAAAAAGCATCCTTCAGCTGCCCGCGTCGCCCCTCTTCCACGTCACGCAGCACCACCGCCTAAGGCTTTGGTAAGCGCTGCAAGACCGAAGGCTTAATACCGTTACAGATGTGAAGAATACAGTACAAATGACAAAATGACACCCTTGATAAACTTCACCTTACACGCATCATCTTTATACGCACACAGAAGTTATTTTGACCCAACATGTAAACCAGTACGGATGTCTCTCAACCGCTGTCATGGGGCGCAAATTTTCCATTACACACGGTCTCAGGCTGCGTAGCAGCTGTTGCAAACTCCTTGTGGCCGCTTTTGAAGCATCTGGGAACACCAGTGTGTTTAAGAGCAAGTACTATCTTGCATTCTGTATCCCAAGCCCAGAACTGAGGCCGTACAAAAACCCAGATGAACTGTCAGGTCTGTCTAAAGTCAGTATGGAAATATTCCCTACGGTTCAATTGTGAACTCAAGCTTACTGTGTATGAGCACGAAGCAAGACCAAGCTGTGTTACTTAGGTTGAATTATTTTCACTTTGTTGCAAAACTTCACTGTATGACCAGAGCTCTGACCACCCTTACCTAGAACTAAAGAAAATAGAGAAAGGACTAGCAAAAGCATGTCTCTGTCTAACCGGCTGTATTTAGACACAGTATGAGAGTTACCCAGGCTGTTTTCTTCCATACACAGAATCGGGTGCTTATCTCAGCGGTGTTCCTAGAGCCAGTCATAGCAAAGCAGAGATGAGGCATCCATCCTTGGGGAGGAAACTGCCCAACCGATCTCAGTTAAAAAAAACCCCAAAACTACTACTACTAACAAAACCCAGCCACCAACTAACCAAAACATGAACAAGGAAACAGCTACAAATTATCCTTCCCATTTCAGGATCGATGCTTTTAGAAACAACCGTTTAATTCTAACAACTGTCCACCTGTTCCGCACATGAATGTCCAATACGGTAAGAATTCCCGCTTCCACCTGCCCTTCAAAGGGCCTGTACCACATCGCTCACCAAGAGGCGCGCAAGGCACCAGGGGCTGCAATGCCGTTGCCACTTACGACTTTATACGGACTCATGACAAACACAATGAGGCTGTCGGGTCCAGCTGTTGGAAGAAAAATCTCCAAGCCGAGGACTGGGACGCTCCTTCCCAGCTTTGGCTTCCAGCACCAGATCTGTTGAACCACTGCGCTCTGCCTGACTATAAACAACTTCTCAACCCTTGGCAATTACAGGCCACAAATGCCATAACCGGGCAAGAAGCAGCCACCTCTCTCACGCTTCCCATTATCATAATTCCCAAGGCCAAACACCTCGCCCCAGGCAGCCCTGCAGCTATTTCCCATGCTTTTGCATCCAGCTGCCTCGCTATTTCTGCACATTACAACCTTGAATTTTGAAAGAACAAAAGCAAAGTTAAAACTACCCGCAGTTGTCCACGATTGGACTTTCAGCTTTTTGGTTTAGAGAGGACAATTTTCTAAACACTTCCTAATTTGTCTGGATCGCCACTAAAATTAGAGTTGGAAGGATATTTGTTGAACTTGTGTTTCAGGTACTTTACTTTGATTTTACTAGGAGTTTTTCCACTACAATTTATAGATGAAACATAATGGATAGGAAGTATTGAGTAATAACCATTAAGTCAGAACTTGTTTTGTCAGTAGTTTTTCCTGGCTTATCTTATCAAGCCTTAAAAGAACTGGGACATGTTTGTGTTTCTTTTAATTATCTGTAAACAGTTCCTGGCACTGACATTCAGAAATAGTTAACAAAATTATGTTAAATTAAAAACGATGACCAACTCCTTTGGTGGCCTTCCCTGACAATCGGGATGAAATGATTTTTGCGGTGAGGGCTTCGTAGTCCAATTCCTTTTGCTGCGCCAACACTGACATTCAACCAGCCACACGGTGAGTTATTTCAGAGAGCAAAACTTGGCAGAAATCTAAACAATGTCAACAGTGTTTCTCTCCTTGAGCCATCTCACCACAGCTCCAGCAAGTGCCAAAGATGGCACAGGAGAAAGCTGGACTACCCACTCCGCTTCACCATCCCATATAAACCCACGCTGATTCTCAGGGAAGACAAGGCTCCCGAGAAGCCAGATAAATGCTGACTTTATTATCCACGCAGCAGCATCAAGTCTTATTTAAGCTAGATTCCAAGCTGACATGAAAAGCAGAACAAAAGACAAGGAACCACATCTCAGTGGAATTAACTTTTATTGAGGGGGGGAAGAAAAAAAAAAAAAAGGTTTACATGTAATTGTAGGTTTTTCCATCCGTACTTTCAAAACTCAAAAAAAGGACTGGAAACAAAACTTGCTTTATCATTATTGCAATACCAAAAAGTTGGTGGTAGTTGTTGTTGTTTACGTGAACAGCAAATTATATAACTAATTGCTACGTTCAATAAATATCTTTTGTCCTGCACCGAATAAGGGGAAATATTTAACCAAGTACAATAAACCCCCGGGGTTTTTACAGTTTTATCTTCAAATGTTATCCACTGTGTAGCAGTCCAGAAACTTTATTTATAAAACACAGCCTTAATTTTGTGTGTACAAGGATCTGTTTTCCCAGTCAGTCAAATATCAAATTTTGCTCTAGCTCAAATAGTCTACACTCAAAGCAACTACCTGACAAAAAAAAAAAAAAATCCTCTGGTTCATGACTATCTACGTAAATTTGTCATTACAGAAAAGGCTCAAAGTCGTTACTTGTTTATCAAAGTAATACGTAAACATTTTAACAGAAAGATTAACAAGTTACTTGGAAATGCAGGTTTATATTAAAGAATCTGAGTGTGTACATTACATACGACATGCAAGCTTTAAAAATATCAATCCTCTCTTCTGATTAGTCAGGAGTCCAATTGTTTTAAAAACAAAATAGGAATGACTTCCAAAATGTATCAGCACTTTGGGTTCTCTATTTCATTTTACTTAAGATGTTTTACTACACAAAAACTACAACAATTACAATATTTAAGAGTATTACAATAAGGAGGGATGGAAAACAGGAATACTTCAACTGAAAAATATGTATATTCTAAATGAACCAAAGATTTGTAAAAGAGCTGGATGGAGGACAAGGAAGGGAGGGGAAAGCAATAGGGAAGCTAAGATCTGAACTTTGTATTTAAAAATCATGTCCTCAACTGTAACTCTTCTGATCTTCAGTAGCGCCCTGGAAAAAGAAAAGAGATGACACAATTACTGTAAACTGTACACAGAATAACTCAGCTTTAATGTGCCCAGCTATTTTGCTTTCACATTAAGCATTTCCATTGATTAATTAATAGTAGTAACAACGAGGTTTAAGCCAGCCAGATTCTATTTATCCACTAGTATTTACTTACTTGGACTATAGGAACGGGATCTTGATCGTGATCGGTATCGACTATAATAAGGCGATGGTGATCGTCTCCTTTAAAGGAAGTTAAAAAAGAAACCCAACAACATCCATGATGAAAGAAGCCTTATTCACATCACTTCTACAGAACAGAACCATTTCCTTAGCACTGAAAGACTTGGCCTGCATGAATGATTTCCGCTTTATTTGGCTGTGGCTTACAGTTATTTAACAAATGCTTTTATATTTCTGTATTTGATGTGTTTAAAACTGTAACATATTGCCAGACACAGAATTTAATAAAGTCTCACTAGCCTTGCAAACACATGAAGTGCTTTCACAGATGCCTACAATTCGTGCTGAACAACATTCTCTGAAGTTAGGTAACTTTCAAAACAGTGCAATGGTTATGAAATATCAAGCATTAAAAATCCCATCTACAAATAACCTCTTTTTAAACAGCACTGCATGTCAGCTGTCCCTGGCTCTATACACAGCATGGAAAAACGAGTTTCCTTTCTATCTAATACATGCGTACGGCACATGCTCTGCCTTCCCTTCAGGTAGCAAAAAGAAACTATTGCCCAACTGTTTACTGTAAAACCAAATCACATAAACACTGAAGATTACTACTTTAATACCACAAACCCCAACGCAATGAGGCTCTAAGACACAGCAAGCATGTATGCAGGATCTTGCTACAAACCGAGTAATGTTTTTTGTCACCTAACTTTTCATCTTTTCCAACAAACCCGCTGTTCTACAGAAATAAAATAAGAATTACGTACCTGTATCTGTAGTCATATTCTTCGTATCTGTCATATCCTCTGTCATACCCCCTATCGTAATATGAGTCACGGCGACGACCTGCTCCACCGCCACCACCTCCTCCACTGCTATTAGAGAAAAAGAAAAAAAAATTACTTCAGGTATCTACTCTCCATCTTGATTTAAATTATTTAGACTGGATGTTTAATACTACGCCATGAAGCAATCTAACAATGAAACATTTAAAGAAAAGCACCATCAAAAAAACCAGAAAGCCCACCAGGGATTTGAGCCTAATTCCCACCAATATCAAAGGCAAACAGGCACCTTCGTATTTCAGTAAGTTAAGGGTGCATTAACTGACTGTGATGGATACTTTTTTAAATAACTGCTTCAGCATTTTTTAATAAATAAAGATATAATAAACTATAGTAGGATTTAAAAGTCTAGGTGAACCACAGTAACATGTTCTTAAATTAACTTTGTGATAAAATATAATTGCTATAACCCAAATTTTTTTTTAAAAAAAGTATCCGTAGCTCTATTTTTTTCCAACCAGACTCCAAACATTCAGTTTAAATCGATTTTAGTCCCACTACAGGAAATGAGGGAACTCCTTACTGTGTTGGCCTGCCCATGTAGATGCCTGGAGTGGGTGTATGTGCTCTCTTAGTGATCGAGTAATCCACCCGAATCCTCCTGCCATCCAGCTCCATGCCGTTTGCATGCTCCATTGCCTGCAGGAGAGACCAGGAACAGGGACGTGAAACCTGCAACCTACTGGTAACTATGGAAGACTATGTACAAACCACATTATTTTCCATCAGAAAAACAAGCCCTGAACTTGTTTTCTTTAGACTGGTTACTAGTGCCCCACTGTGGCGAATGGCTCCTCTCTGTCCCTGGCCCCTTTGCCGGCAGTGTTACAGGACTGCACTGGGGTGTCGGAGAAACATGACACGCAATCCCTTGTTAAGAGAGAACGGTGCTAACCACCACCACAGTCACTTTCCCTAGACTTTCATCTTCTACCCATCCGAAAGGTAACCTGAAAGTCAAAACAGCTCTTTCTGAAAAGTGCATCTTTCCTACTGCCGTCTCTGACCCAGAGGGGACGGGCGGATACAAAAGCTGTGCAAAACAGTGGCTTCCTGTAGGGTGCATATGGCCGGATTACTGCTAGTCGGCTGCCATTTCATGCTCTCACAGCCTCCTGCCATCTTCCCTTACAAGGACCTACTCCAGCAGAGCTTAGTAAAATGGCGGGTTCAGCCTACATGGATACCTAATTACAACCTTCCTCCCCACTCCCTCTCACAATAGCAGCTCGCTAAAGCGATACGTGTAGGGTCTGTGCTGGAAAAGCCTGTGCCTTCAGACGCGCTCGCAGCCCCTGCACATGCTCGCTGGGTGTTCCAGCCCCGGCTCCTCTGGTCTTTGAGAATCAATACAATGGCCTTTCACAAACTCAAAATCATGAAAATAGTTTTTCAAAGGAGCACAGCGTACTTCTGAGAATTATATTCATGCAACAGTAAATTTAAAAAAAAACCCCACACCACACAAAACCAAAACCTTAAGAATTTAACAGTTAGTGCTAGACTGAAATGCTACTAAAATTTGCATTAAAGTAAAATTAACTTTTTTTAATCCTTTCATCAGCTGCTCTGAAATACTAGTACACACCTCTTAATTCATGACACTAAGCACAGAAATTAGCCCAAAATACACTATTTTCATTTTTCATGTGTGGAGAAGAGACACTGTTACAATCCTGAGTTAAAGAACACAACCACTTTGCTATTACTAAACTGTGAGCAACAATACACAGCCTCAAAACATGAAAGTGCCTCTAAGCAAAGGAATTTTTTGCTTTTCTTTTTTCAAATAATGAAACAACTACACAGAAGTAACTTTGTTGCAGCCCTCTAACAGGAACCTTACTCAATTATAAACATGTAAGTTACAGAGGAGGAAACAAAAATCTGACACATGACTTAACCAACGTTCCCAAACTGGGCGACTGAATTATCATTAGTCTATTTAACTAGACTCACTTTGTACCCTAATAATGGTGTTTATATCTACACTATATCGCCACCTAGCGAGTTCTATTCCCACACAAAAATACATTTAGCTAACTGCAAGCCAGAATCAGAGCATTTCAAGTCTTTCAACATACACTAAAGTATGTTTTGTGAACAAAACACGATCCTTAGCTTTAGTTTCTTAGCCTTGAGAATTTTTTTCTTTTTTCTTTTTTTTTTTTTTAAACATCCTGTTCCCAAAGGATGATCTCAATGAAAATAAGTCTATGCACACATGCTAGGAATGTATGTGTGCACAAACCTAAAAATGAAGGCTGCAAAAGCTGGCTGAAAAATTAGCTTCATGATGAAACATGGAAATGTAGCAATATGCAAGGTGTCTTGAAAGGTAAGGAATTTTCTGCTTCATGGCATTTTTATACCCCATCAACAACTTGCAGAGTAACAGGCTTAGCTGACAGGAAGCCTTCTCAAATCCAGAACACCTGGTACATGTGTCTTAGTTAAAAGAACAAACACCTCCTTAAGAGGAAGATTTCTTTGAGATCAGGAGCAGCACAGAGAAGAGGAACACACCAGCAAGACAGATGAATTGTTAATTTTGAGACTTGATTCGTTGTTTTGAAAGTACCAAATATGTTACATTTCGGAAGATAAAAGTTAGTTCATAATTACCAGTATGCATCAATCTCAGACGTCCTGGTCATAACATCTAATGACCTACCCATTAAGACAACTTTAATTTTCTTAGCTTTAAATAGCTGTCAGCAATAATTACCAACTAAAAATTTAAAATAATAACAATCTTTAATAGATATACAGATATAACAAAGCCTTTTACAGTTCTGACTGCATCCCCCAAATGTAGAAAAGCCAAAACCAGCAATAAGCTGCTATAAATCCAACAATAATTGATAGTATCACTCACATTCAGTCACCAGTAACTGGAAATTCCTTCCGAAGTTTTCAAATTCTATGCATCATTCTTAATGTTCACATCTCAAGTCTTTGAAACAAAGTACTCAATTTGACATTATTAGTCAAATAATAGTCAAATATTAGTCAAAAGCATAGTTCTGCCGCAATATGACAGAAGTCCTATTTGGAAACCTTGTTTCAGACAAGCGATAGAACAGTGCTTATTTTGTACAAAGGCTGTGAAAACATATTAGTAGTTCTAATTACTGTAATTTTTGTGGGGTTTATTTTTTAAAAGTTCAAACAGTTTATAAAAAAATTTTGGAATTTACAGTTTTATTAGACTAGCAGGTCATATACAAAAGAATTTTCAGTTTGCTTTTCTTGCAGTTTTGGGGTATGCATGAATGCAGGAGCATTTAAATGCCAAATGGAAAAAACCCTGCACATTCACTCTAACAATGCAGAAGACATTCTCAAATACTGTTTAAAAGATAGAAGCGTATTTTCCAGATCATCAAATGAAACATTTTGAAGAGAAAAATCAAATTATGTTGGGGTTTAAGACACACAATACCCCCTCAGGAGCCTTTAACTGTCAACAGTCCCTTTTCATTTCAATCTAGATTTTCTGCCAAATATCTGAATGTTGTTAAAAGACTTGCATGGCTTTCGCAAGATGACAGGAAGCAAGCAAGCCAACAGGATACCTATAAACATGCACTATTAGCTTTGGTTGCTAATTCTAAGGAAAAGATGACTTTGTAGGCGAGAATAATACACATCTGTATGTTTGCAGTCAGAAAAGAGAGAATGGGGACGGGGAATGACACAGCCAAGACTTCAATCTTAGATTACAGTTTTCAACGTGCAGCAGTCTATCCATAATAGCAAAACTCCTTCGAATTATTAACTGTAAGGTGTTGGTTTTACAAAATGAGCAGTTCCCAAACTACAGGATCATGGCCTCCGGTGGCTCAAAACAATTAGAAATAAAGCATTAAATTTAACAGATCTCAATTTCATTTGATATTTATTACAGTATGTGCAGTTTTCTACACATATTAGTGTTTAGGTAGAGTAAAACAAATTTGGAAATACTGAACTTTTAATTGTATGCATGAACTTACACAGGTGACTGCTAGTAGTTAAGCAATCAAGAATTCACTGGAAGAAAATTAAATAATCTTTCGATCTGGATAATGCCACAAAGGGCAGCCTGGACAAGGAAACAAAGTGGGAAATCTTTCCAATCTGCGCTGTGGTCACTGGGGAGAGGGTGTGGGGAGTAAGGACAAAGAACAGGGGGAAGAGAACTTGACCTGGCAGAGCTGATGTCACAGTCACTTTATATTTCTACTGCGGACTCCAATATACAATTTGCATTGTACAAAAGATCATCTAGCCTTCATTTTAACTGCAACGAGCTGCTCTGAATTACTTCCATAACATGACATCACCACAAAGTTAGTGAAGTACAGACTGTATATACTTGAACGTGAGCAACTTATGTTGGGAGTAATTTTGAAAATGCTATTGTCATGATTTAAAAATAACTAAGATATTTTCTGCTGAGTTTTTTTGGGGGGTTTCTTGTTTGTTTTTTTAACCCGAAGTCCTTCCTAAATTGTCCTTAATGCCACTAATAAAAACATCACCTCCACTGTATCACAGGTACAGCATGGGATGAACAGACATTATAGATTAGCTCCCCCCCTGCCCCAGTATACTGATATCAGTAGTTCAGGTCTGGATTTAATGAGGACATCTGAAAGAACAANACAATCTAAAAAAAAAAAAAAAGAAATCTGATGGGATGAAAAAATAAATTAAGAAACACAGCTTTTCACACTTACTGCAGTCTGCCAAGTTGAATTCAAGTGTCCGTTTCACCTTTGAACAACAGTCAATTTATATTCTCTAGTTTGAGATTTTGTTTTTTAAAATATTATTCAAATATTGTAAATGGTATTTTTGATATATAAATTTCTGAGTTTAAACATGTATTGATTAAACGTATTCTCATTAAAGTAAAGAGTTTCCAAATCAAGAAATACAGAATTTTAAAGAACCAGAATGAGTAACTGGATATGCTTCTGCAAGTACAAGCAATTTCATGGTATTTCAGAGTCTCCAAATGTCTGTACCTTGTAATTCCAAACATCTGAGACCTTCTTGTGTTCTTTTCTGTCCCATTTGATACCACAAACAATACTTAAAACATTTCTTCAACAAGCTATGGGAGAAGTTTTGGTCAATAATGATGCCTCTAAGCTGCTCTGTTTGCACCAGAGATTAAATGCCTTGCAAATTAAAATGAAAAACCCTGTTATTATTCCGGTCTTTGGCAACTGAATTATGTTAATAGTTCAGTTTGCCTGTATGGAGTTTATCATGATTGCTAATGAATACTATTTCAGAAAACTGTTCTGAAATATGGTCAAAACTATAAAGAGCATATAACTAGCATTAGGAAACAGAAAACTCCGTACTGCCAACAGCTGTTGTAGCTAATGCTTCTCAGATGAGTTCTTGCTACATAAACACAGTACATTCACAGTAGCCTCAGTTTAAGCAATAACTAATACTTCATATTCCAAGTTACTGAAAAGCTGCATATTGGCCTATGAAATCCCTGGTAACTGTAGTAAGAATCATCCCTCTAGAACAGCCAACACTTTTTAGGCATAATCCTCTCAATTTACTGTTAACTCCAAGCTAATCAGTCCTGTTCACCTCCTTTTTTTTTTTTTTCCCCTTCTCATCCCATACATAAATGTTTGTGTTCTTCTAAACACAGGAAGAAAATCCTAATGTGATGGGCAGGTGAATACCCTCTACAATTTAGCAAAAATAATGCAAAACCACAATATTACAATGCTGGCTCAGTGCCAGCACTGACAATACTGAGAACTATACAAGAAACGACTCTAATCTTGTGAAACAGGTCTTCAACAGATGTTTACAGATCTTGCCCTTTGCATTAATGCTACACACGTGGTTCTGAAGACTTAGCAGAAGGGTGGACAACATAAGACAAGACACTGCAGCACACAAGGCAAAAAAGCAATGCCAAATATTACAAAAAAAGAAGACTTTTCTAAGTAAAGAAAAACAACATAATGTCAACAAAAAATGAAAACCACTATACCCATAAGAGAATACCCTTTCCTGTAGAAAAAGGTAGATAATACACGAGCTTTTCAAATAGGCCTTGAACAAGCACACCAAAAACAACACTAGCACAGCAAAAGCTCAGGTTTTGTGGACAAGCAACTGTGAATCCTCAACATTTATTATCTGCTATCACATTTTGAACTAAAGACAGTGTCCATGAGCATCTTTAACGTGGGACAGAATGTAACAATCTAGTCAAGTGCTATGTTGCAAACACTAGCCACTGCAATAAAAGACACTTGATGGAAAAGGGGCCTTCCGTCAGACTGTAAAGTCATTTTAATCTCAGCAGTTTCAAAACAGAGGAGATTCCACAAGAAATCGCCTTTAGAATTGATACACGCACCCAACAGTTCTTTCCCAGTCCTGTTAAGGTGGAACAAGCGAAGCTACTGTGATGAGCTAGCTGCTCTAGCTAGTAGTTATCAACAGATAAATCTCTGCTCCTCTTTATAACCAAGGTGATCATAAATAGCTAACGTCAAGGCTGCTATGGTGTCACAATCAATCTGAAGTTCTGAAAGCCTAAAACAGCTTAAAAAGAAACTTTACTACTGCCCCCTTTGTTATTTTTAGGACACTGCAAAGTATCACGTTTCAAAAACCCGCTATTTTACACTGTCTATGGACATCCACCACATTGAGCCAGCTGACAATTCAGAATACCTTTACCGCCATAAGGAGGAGCTAGAAACATTGTATTGCTTGGTTTCAGAATCTTGACAGACAGGAATATTTTAAAGAGCTCAATAACTGATCCCATTTGTAAGAATGGTAACCAGTGATGACAAAGATCCTACAGGATATCAGCTGCAACAGAATCCACACCATACTGATACTGACCTATCTTAAACCAAGTTATGGAAGTTTAAACATAAATACATTTCATTTGTTGTTGAATTTTAATACCAGCAGCATTTGAGAGCATGTCAGCTGAGAGGCTTCTCAGTGTTACCTCTCCTGGAAGGACAACAGTGAAGATAATGGGAAACGCTCATTTTTTTGATAGAGTTCTACATGTATTTAATCTATCTGACTGCTTTAAGAGGACTGCAGTTTAGTTCAAGATCTTGCCTAGAGTTTTATATTCTCTTTATTCAGAAGCTTAGGGTTTTGGGGTTTTTTGTTTGGGGCTTTTTTTTTCCTTTTTTTTTTTTTTTTAACAGGAAAGGTATTTACTCAGAACAAAAGTAATCTAAGTGTCATTGCTTTTATGCACACCCAGCTTTTCAGATTTGATTTGTCTTCCAGAGAATTACTTCATGTCCTTCAAGTGCTCTCCTACAGGGCCTGTCAAGAGTTTCATGTTTATAGCTGTATCTCCTTTTTCTACACTAGCTGCCACTTATTGCCATCTTCAAATCTGTCCTCAAGGCCCATGAAATCAAGTCGAATCAACAAGTTTTTCTCCTGTCCTCTTTGCCAAAGTATTTCAGTTATGTAAATTCCCAGTGCTGGGAGGTTTTGCATCCTTTTCTCCTCCTTCATGCACCAGCCCGCTGGGGAGGAAAAAAATGGGTTTAATTACATTCCCAATTATTTAAGTTCCTGCTTAAGGTGCTATCTTTATTTTTGTATTTCTAAGTGCAAGTAATATCCCTCCCTTTTTTTTTCTTTGCATTCCAGTTTTGTAGTATCTGCCAAAACAGCTTTATACTAAACAAATTACTTCATGCTATTTACACGGAACATTTTAAGAAATGCATGGTGTCATGCATGACTACTGCTCATGGCAACTAGGAAAACCCCCTACTTCTAAAGACGTATGAAGTTGTAAAACAGACATGACAAAATACTGTGCAAGTATTTTGGACCTTATGTTCTACGAAAAAGTCACATTTTCAAAATCCCACAGATTTTGAAAGATGTAAAGAAATAAAAAGCTAAAAGTTAGAAGACAGCAGGCCACTAAAGATGGATTTACAGCTATCCACTCCATTAACTCCTCTCTCAATCTGTCAAAGCAGTATGAGAAAACAGCACAAGGGACAGTAAAAGAGGTTTTGTGTCTTTTTACTCATGCCTATAACCCGAAACAACCACACATGTGTACATCTACAAACCCTACTCTACCCATAAACTGATTCTGTTGCATCATACCAGAAATCAACCAAAGATCAGAACTGAGTCTAGTTCCACCAACTCACCCATGAAATTTTTTCTCATTAAAATATCAACTAGCATCAGTTTTCATTCCTCAGCCACTGATAGTCAGTTCCACTGCTGTCACCCTCCCTCCCTTCAATCCTAAGTGAGAAGAGACATATCCAAGCATTACGAATATACTTATCTAATGTAAACAGAATCAAACAGCAGATTTTAAACATCTGCCCAAGACTATTAGTCCATAAACAAGATGGTTAAAGTTTGTGACTCAGTTTGCCGAGAAGAGAGTGATAACCCCACAGTGAAGGTTTAAAAAAAAATATTTTTTTTAAAAGGATATGTCTTTAACAGCAATTTCATCTACAAATTTCAGTAAATGTAGTAAAGCTCAGAGGATTCCTTACACAGGTAAAAAAGTACTGCTTACTGTGGTGAACCATAATACAGGCTGCTGTTCATAGCCTTTGATTCTTTCCTTATAGATCAATTATACTAACAACTCAGTCGAGCTGTAAACAGCTATCTGTATAAACAGCAAAGGCACAAATCAAGACAAAACCCTCTACTTTTCAAATGACATGCTTTTAGAAAAGAAACTGGAAAGTAAAGAAAATCTTCAGAGTTTCAATAGATGCAGAAAACTACTTTGAAAAGTTAACTTTCAAAATACATCAAAGATACTAGATGGCTTCTGTGTCTAAATATTTACTTTCATTTTGAAGTAACAGACTAAAATCAAGGCACAATGCTCATCAGCGTGCTCAATACAGACTGCTCATACTCAAAATTTTCCCAAGCATCTTAACATTGAATTAAAATGCTTCATCTATTTAAAAGTGCCATGTTGTTCAACCAAAATACTTTGTTAATCCCACTGTGAGAACCTGCTAGTGAATATGCACTCATTTGTTGGTTTTTTTTTTCTGAGATTATTTGTGAAGACAATGCACAAAAAGCAAACCTGTTAAAAGTAGTGAAGCATGATTTTACCTCTTTAGAATCATCAATTCTCTCAAAATAAACGAAAGCAAATCCTCTTGATCGTCCAGTCCGTTGATCGTAAACAACATTGACACCAGTCAAAGGTCCATATCGGGAAAAGACTTCACGCAAATCTCTCTCAGTAGTATATAAACTGAGACCAAACACTCCAAGACATGTATTAGGATCTGGATTAGCCTGGTAAGACAAACGTTCAACTCCAATTAAGTTTATAAAAAACAAGTTACACATTCTCATATCAAAACGTATCAATTATTAAAAATTTTAATCTGAAAACTAAACACAGTTTATTACATAGCTTAATGTTTCAACAGCTATCATTCCAATCGTAAGATAGTTTCAAAAAGCAACTACTTTTATCATTTTTAATTTAGAAAAGAGACAAAGATGAACTTTTCATGTTGGTGAAAAACTCAGTTGATAAAAATTAAGCAAACTGGTTACAGAAAAGCTATAGAATAACAGAAGCCTATTTTGTTAGTATTTCACACTGGAGTCACCAACAAGCTGCAGACATGACATACAAGTTGTGCTAAGAACAGGTCAGCCAGCCTCAGTTCCCACCTTCAGCCTTTCTGCATGGTCACCACTGGTACTCGAGAGCGCACACTGCCTCTGGCTGGACACACTAAATACATTTGAGCCCCTAAGTACAGACAATTGAACTATGAAATTTAGCTTGTATCAAAACTTCCTCCCCCAACTTTTCCTATACAACAATAATGAAAGTCAGTATTTATATTTGGAAGTTTATCTTTGTGCACTTGTAAAATGGATGAAAACCACCAGCTTCTTTCATCTAGACAGTAACAAGTGCTGAAGACCAGTTCTGTGAAACTGTAATCCAAAAGCACGCACACTTTTCTAGGGCAGGACTCTTGATTCTTTAATGTGATGTGGGATACGGATCTACTCAATACATTTCACTTCAATTAAACGAAGTCAAACATGAAATTGTACAACCTTACAAGGTACAACTTCTCTTATTAGGTTTAAAGTTTCTCTGCGTTCCAGAGTTATCTAATGCCAATTCCACTCTAAGAACTATTTTGATCAAAACTAACTTTTTTCCAGTTAAGGTTCTGGCACCTGTTATACTACATGCAGTAATAGGAACAGGGATTAAATGTTTCTGCTAAGATAGTAACTGGAAATTGACACAGATTCGTATTTCAGTTTCAGATTTTTAAAGCTACTGATGCACAGTAATTTATGCCGCAGAGCTTGCCTTTCAAAGGCAGCCCGATTGAAAGAACAAACAGGTTTAGATCTTCTGTCATGTTCTTTTTCAGAGCTTTTGTTCAGGAATCCATTGTGAAAATGAGATGTCCAAACTACTCATTTATTTGAAACGTCTGTCTTTCCATTTGACAAAGTTCAAACTTCTGTTTTAAGACATGAATCTTCTACCATTCTTCATTATAGTTGAAGAGCGCAACAAAAACTGGGAGGTCATAATTTGAAAGTTTTAATTATAAATGTTTAGATTGAAATATGGAATAAAAAATAAACCTATCTGATAATCCAGTGGCCTTAACGGCTATACTCCTTTTATTACTGTAACTCTAGTGAGTCTAATGAAATCTCTATCTTTTAAATAATTGTTTGGACAAGTCCATCCACACAGTACATATTAGTATTGTTCTTTTCTTACATTCCCTTTACACTTAAACCCTACTACCTTTTCTGGGGCAGGAAAAGTACGGAAAATAAGTCTGCGCACCCTAAGCAACAAGCGACAGCCACATCACCACTGGAAGGACTAAACTGACTGGGGAAGGCTAAAAGACAGCTTTTATACAACACAGTATGCAAGTTCTCCCAACAAAACTGGAAGTGGCAAAACTGCTACCAATTTTCCTGGTGTCTTTAGGACCTTGCTATTTAGTGGATTAAAATCTGGTTGAGTTTCATTTTGACACTATTAGAACTACTCCTTCGAATCAAGAGCGAAATTCCCTGTGAAAACAAGTTTTGTGTTTCACAAAGTCATTTCAAGGCAAAAAGACTTCTTCAAAGAGCAAAATATTCTAATATTTCTGAAGTAGTAAAGTAATATTTCTGAATATTTCACCAGGAAATCTGCTAACCCTTTTGAAGTTCAGTTCATTCTGCCAATTTTTCAAAGACATTAGATTCATATTTACATCATGATTACACACTGGCAAAAATCCACAAAAGGCATAACTATGAACGCTGCTTCACAACAGCTTAAGCTGCTGTATGTTAGCACTGCTGTAGTCTTGCCCTTTTCCACGCACTCTTGTCTTCTCCCTCACACTGGTTATTATCTGGTCCCAGTGAGCTGCTTCACCAAGGTAAGCCTGCAAGAAAACTATACTCTTTTTGACCAGTTCAGTAAAAAATTCAGAGAAACTAAACCAGTTTAAAACCAAAAGGATTACAAAAGTACCCTGGCCCTCCCCCCCAAGGAAAAGGTAGACCTGCGTGTCTCGTATCAGCCTGAAGTGATGTGGAAGAAGCAGCTAAGCACTGAAATGGATTAGAAGGAAGGCCACTGTGAGAAATCTCTCTGGATGACAGATTGGTATCTTAGATCTTGGTTGGTACACCTATACTACCCTCCTGTCCATACAGAGATACTTCTAATTTACATTTTGAGAGGCTTACTGATCCTTTTCATAACCGTAAATTTTCCTAGTCTATTAAGATTTACACATTAGCTAATAACACATGGGTTTATTTCTTCAAGTTAAGCCAAATTACTCAAAGGTATGAAATCACAAGCAAACTTCAACATAACATGCTGCATGTTGTAAGCAAATAAACACTTGAGAATTCTATTCTTTGGCTCCTCTAGTCAATCTTATCAATACTGTCAGGTTGCAAGCATGCACAGAAAAGGTCTCGGTTTTGTGGAGGGTATGTATACTTGGAGCTGCAACAAAAAGCAAATCAAGGGTTCAACTTTTAGAGCAGAGGGAAGCAGATGTCACCCCATCTACACATACTGACTCTTGCAGTGCTATGGTTTTCAATTAATTTCTACAACTGCCCTGCCAGTTGCAGGCCTAAGAATTAAGTGCCCAGTTGCAAAGACAGAGATTGCCGCCTCCCCCCCAGCAACTGCCATATCTGCCAGTGACAAGACAGCAGGTTAAATTCAGCCTGCAGGTAACCTGGACTACACTGATGTAGGCAGCAATCGTTTTGTTGATACTCAGCCTTGATGAACATGACATACTCTGCTGCCAGTGTGCCTTCTCCTGTTGGACATTGGAGAATGACTACGGCTCCTTCGACGACGGTATTCTGGCGTGTACGATCTGCTTCGAGAACGTCTCCTATGGGAATGAGAATGGGAATGGGACCTGGAACGAGTGTAACGTCTGTGCGAATGTCTTCTGGACCTGGATCTTCAACAAAGAGAAAGCTTTTAGTTAGGCCATATGCACATCACGTATTGAATTGTCAGCCTTACATTTACTAGAGAAAAAAATCTTTTTTTAAGAGGCTCTCTACAATTAAAATTGTTAAGTTTCTTCTACTTTACGTATCTAAAGACTGTGCAGATCTCTAATAACCTGCTTGGTAGCATGATTTTTAACTTTGTGAGAGTGCTTCTGGCATATAATAAGGATTACATTCATGACAGTTTTCAAGAAGTTGAAAGTTTAAACTTCTATCAGTTTGGCTGCACATGTAATTAAGACCTGCACAATGACACAGAAACCAGACATGACACATTATAAAATACTATCTTGGCTGAAAAACTGAAAGATCTAGCAGCACTACAGTGCTGCAGTATCTACCAATGAAGCTCACTTAGGCTTGAAAATTATTAAAAATCAAAAAAATCCCTGATTAACTCTTCAAGCATTTCTTTGCAGACATCTAGCCAATGATAAGCTCAGTTTTAAACAGGCATCATTTCATCAAAACTGCATGATTTCCTATGGGTATTATATCGTAACAACAGGCCGTTAGTTATCTGGCTAAAGAGATACCTGGCTCACTGCAAGAAGAAAAGCTGTAACATTAGGCTGAACTTTGGGAATTCAGAGCAGTTAAGTCTTTTTCGGCTGCCCTGGTATAAAGTGTATAAATAGGGAGGATAGGTTACTGATCTCTTCTCTTCTGATCTCTCTCTTCCCTCGCCCAGAGCTACAAATGCTGTTTTCTTGTTTCTCTCTTCACTGATTAAAGAAGACTTCGGTATCTCTCCCCATTTTCACCAGTAGGATGGTACAAGGGAAGAGAGAAGATAGGCAGTACAAGCCAAGTAATATTTATGACATGTTAAAGAAAAAGAGACAGACATTCCTCATTCACCCTGAGCACGCGCTCTCACAAGTGAGAACTGTAAAACTCTGCCTCTGTGCACAGACACACACACAGAGAAGGACATGTGCAGCATCAAAAAACTAATTTAAATCTTAAAGCTCCCGTAAGTCAAGAAGCTATCCATTTAAGCTGTAGGTTTCAGATTTTGTTTTTAAAGCTGCAGTTCTCACTTGACTTTTCCCCTCCCCCCAAAAAAGGGGTCCCGTACAAGAGTTCCCTCCAAAAGATTTCTGGGGAAATAAGCATAAGCTTTTACAGAACTGAGATGCAATCCCTTTCCTCTCTTCTAGGAGAGAGAAACCTACAAATTTTAGTTGTGATTTCTACATTACTACTTCTATTTATGTTACCTTTCTCTGACCATAACCATGCTTCACTACTCATGGAATCTTTCCCCAACTTTGTCCACCTATATAACCACTAATGAGCAAAATAACACAGTCCTGTTAATACACTCCAGAAGGTTTATAATTTTTTATAACAAGGAGAAAAGAAAGCTCATTGATGTACCAAAAGAAGAGGCATAAGCAGTAACACTGAATTAGCATGAATAACTTCCTGGACATACCTTGATTTTGATCTTGACCTAGAGTGCGATTCCGAATGTTTGGAAGCCCTTGATGGACTGCGAGATCCTGACCTGCTCTCTGATTTTACACGAGCAGGACTCCCAGCTGGAGATTTTGACTGGGAGCGAGACTCCTAACAAAAAAGACAGTATTAAAAATGGTATTGGTTGTATAAATGCCTAACTCCTAACATTTAAAATACAGTAATTCTATTATATTGATTGCTCCTGAAAAACAAATGGTTAGGCAATACCCTCCAAAACAAATTTCATTTTGCTAACCCACTGTTAATATTGTATGCTTTCCTCAAATAGGTCCCTGCTTGAACCAGATCACCAATTCTCTATTAACTAAGTAATCATGCAAATTCATCTACAACTTGATCATACAGACACTGGAACATAAACCATACATTTACTTAACCTAGGACCCATTCATTCTTCCAGATTCTTTTAATTCTACTTCACTCTTGCTTTCTACTTTTCTTCATTCTTCATTGAGTTTTTCATTTTTCATACTTCGTGTATTCTTCCCCAATTCAAACAATTCATTATAGCCTTAAAAAAACATTCAAGTGCTTCTATCTGACCAATCTTCTGTTCAATTTTTTCCCCCATTCAATTTTAATTTTCTGATCTTTAATACTTTTCATTAGCCTTCTTTTATCTTGATTTATCTTCCACATTCTTGGAAAAAACTCTTCAATTTCTTCACGAACATTAACCTTAATGGAAAAAGAACATTTAGTATATTTAAGCACGTGGGGATTATAAAACTCTGCTGGAGTTCAGATGTTATCTACCAAATTGAAAAACCAGCAGGTAAAGTGCAAGAAACTATTTTATAAAACAACTTTTTTTAAAAAAAAAATCTTTAAAACTGTATAAGTGTCTACGTTCTAACAATGAGCTTACTGAGTTCTCAGTGTTTTACTGTGTTTTTCAAAGCTACCCTCCTCCCCTTTCAGATTTTTTTGGTAAGATAAATAGATACACTAAAAACTAATTAGCACAAATATATTAAAATACTGATACCAGTAACTGTGATCCCCCCCTAAAATAATAAGTATGCACTTCTCCATATTGAATATCCCAAATTCTACTTCTACACATTATTACTAAGACACTCTCAGTTCAACAGAATGGCCAAAGAATTCCAGTCAAAAATCTATCTATGCACATACTTACTCACATAATACATGCACATAGACACAGGCAAGACAAATTATTTTTCTTCCTACTTTTTCTTCCTCATTGTTATCCTGTTTTCCTTGCATACAACTTAATCCACATAAAACAAGATGTATAATAGGGCAGTTTAAAGCAATCCAATAAAAGACGAGAGGTTTTTGTTTCATAATGCACACGAGAAAAACTAGGAAAACAAGCAAACAAAGAGCAGCTTAGGATTTCCTCACATTTTATAGTCTACAGCATTTCTAGGGAGCTCAGCTATATATAAAAACCACCCTACAGAACAGTATGCTATATACATCTGTAACTTCACAAAAAATGTGCAAAATTCTTAATGAAAAAATGCATAGCAAGTTGCCCTCCCATGAGTGTTATATTTTGATTTGCATCACTTCTCATCCTGCCTGTCCTCACAATGTTTTTCTGAATTTATTTCTTACTCCACCTATGACCAGATTTTCTTTTGCAGTTAGATTCTTCCATACTTTGGGCTGCAGTTCTTTTCAAAGGAAGCTGTCCTCACATTTCAACATAATTCCACTGGAAATGGAACCTGAGAGGCACCTTACTAACAAGCATTACAGCTACACTACCTTTTACCTTTACCTCAATAAAAAGGACAAGGAACACATAGACAATGTCACCTATTGGCATGACAGGCGCGTCAAACTTATCAATGAAGATCAAATTTGGAGCTTGGCTGTGACACATGGATCATATGATCAGGTCTGCGTTAGAGGTTACCCTTATTAAACTGGCTATCTGCTGATTCAGCTACCTGACTGTCACTGAAAGAAAGGGATGTATGTACACTGTAAGATTACCGAATTTTATTTGGCCTCTTAGTTTTTACCCTTGAAATCCAGTATAAAAAAAATAAATACATTTCCTTTTAGAACCACTAACATGCTTTTTAATTACCTCACCTCTATTTTTGTACTCTTCATTGTTTGATAGCCTCCTTAATTCTTCCCTTTACACTTCATGCCCTACAACAATTACCAGTTTCTCTGGGAATTATTCTCACTTCCCTCCCTAGTAAAAGTAATCAGCACTACAGAAAAACATTTAATGTGACATCATTCAGATTCAGAGAACATCCTTCAGTAAAAAAAAACATCCTTCAATAAAAGACAAAGAATTCACCCTCTTCAGTCACTCCCTTTATGAGGATACTATGTTGTCCATGCTTTTTGCATTTGAAATATCAATTCTTGAACAAGAAACAAAACAAATAAAAAACAGATACTGCACAATGTAAAAGTTCTGGGAGGTGCCAAAAATACCAGGGACCCAATCACTCCCATGCAATGCAAAAGTTAACTTAGTGTTCTTATCTATTCAACTGAAGCATCCTATGACACCATCCACAGAGTTTCAAATAGTAACAGTTAGGACAATGAATCTGTATTAAGTTGCCAAAGAAAATGTTACAACATTTCATGTAGGTCCTTTTGGAACTATCTATCTGTTTAAGCCCTTGAAGGGCTGCACTCACAAACACAGCTTTAAAATTGGAGTGACAGAGGTGACAGTGTAAGTTCTTACACATTTCGAACTTCCTCAAACAAAGTAACTGTAGACGTTGACTGCAGCTAAAGAGAGATTACCTGTTACAGTTGCATACTGCTTCTGTCACTGGCAGGCAATTGCATCTCATCTTCTGATGCAACATAGATCACCTAGTTATAACTCCTACAGTGCTTCAAAAGGAGAGACTAAGGGAATCACAATAATCTGCAAGAGTTTAAGGACTTATGGATGATACTGAAAAAGTACCTAGTAGATTTTTATCAGCAAGGCTACAGGCAGGGATTAAGAGCTTCACTGAGTCACAAAGGGAGATTTTAAAGAATTTTCCTTCTGTACTTCCTACTATAAGGCACTATTAGCAAGCTGTATCTTAGTCTATACCACAGACAAGACACAATTGTTCTGCATAAACAATTTTTATCCATTCTGTAATATGAATGAGAAAATTAAATCATTAACATTCTTTCTTAGTACATCATCTTTAACAAGAGAAATTAGACACCTCTACTATCCAAAGCATTAAAATCCCTCAATTCTGTACTAGTCTTTAAGCAATCTAGACATTCTGATCTTAGCTCCACTGTTATCACAGAATTTAACTACTGCTTAAGAGGGCAAAGACTAAAATGCCTCTCTGGATCCTCAACATTTTCTTATCTTTCTGTTCTAAAGATCCTCAGTCATTTAAGGGGCACTAATAAGACCGCACTTCTTAAACTCAGTTTCTCATCCCACAACTATCTTACAAAACATCATGTATTTTAATAGCTTCTGCTTTACTATGCAGCTGTCCAGTCACTACTTTCACCCTTACAAACTTACAGGCAGATACTCACTGTGACCATGTCAAACTATCTAGATCTGCCGTCACTACAGGCTGTAGGAAGAGACAGTCAGCTAACTTCCTAATATTCTTCACATCAGACATCACTTTCAAAACAAATGCTACATCTATCAGTAACAATTTTCCCCACAGCAAAACAAAAAAAAGGCAAACAAAAAAGCTACAAAACAACAACAAAAAAATAACACACCAGAAAACCCACCTAAAAAAAAAATCTCATTCATAACAGCATGCTTCATTGAATAAGATGCCGTGCCTTCCTCAAGTATGTACCACGAAAACGGGATTAATGAGTAACCAAGAAGTGGAACTTGGAGCCAAAGAAATTGTTGTGGCTGAACACAAAATCTAAAGACTGCAAACTTCATTTACTGACTCTATGGATACGAAGATGCGCAGATAGAAGCATTTAAAGAGAGCACTGAGGAGCATTTTCTTTTCTACCTTCTCTCTTCCCAGAAAGAACAACACAAAACAAAGTGGTACAGAAAGGATATCTCCACACCTCCCACCCCCCTTAACTTAGAACACAAACCCAGTCCCTGAGCAACTATCAACAACTTTAGATGATCCAGCTCAGAAAATGTTAGTCACGTCAATGCATTTCATCCACACTGGTAAAACTGATGTAAGTTGTATCTACGGTTTATCTTCATTGCATCCTTCAGAAGAAATACTACTTTCCAATATAATTACTATTTTGAAAGCACTCAAAACACTTCTATGCAGAGTAGAATAGCAGAAATCTTTAAGAAGCATTCTTTCAGTTTTCCACCTATCATGGGACGGTATGATAAAGAACATGAGGGGGGGGAAAAAAAAAAAAAAAGAGACAATTGTTCTTTTTTACCACTCTTCTGTCCTGGACTTCTGCCACGCCTTATCTCACCTCACAGCTTATCATAGCTTACCATTTCAGAGTATATCAGAAAGGTCATCAAAATTTCAAGTGAGACGCTAAATAAAAAGACTTGAATAAGCTTAAATTAGGCATTCTATAGCAAAACATGGGAATTGAAATGGGGGAAAAAAATAATCACATCACCCTGAAATTTTAGTTGAAATTCATTTAACCTTGTTAAGAAGAAATATCTGTAACACACGGAGGGGACTCGACAGGGCAACAAGCAGCCTAGCAATATCATTAAGCCAGCAAAATTATAGTTCTGACTTAATAAAAATCCTGCTAAAAACTCATGCTCAAACTCAAAAAATAAATTAAGACCAACTTTTTAAGGGGACAGAAAAACATAAACAATTGAGAAAGAAGATTAACAGCAGCCTACCTTCCTGGGACAGAACTGACAATTTAGTGACATCTCATTTATGAGAAACGACAAGATTACATTTTAACCAATGTTTGGACAGCAATCTACCAACTTCCCCTGAAACTCCCTGGAAAAGTTAAGTAATTTTTGCTTTATACTATGTTCTGTCACTCTGTACTAAAAATAAAATGGACCCCTTAATTAGCTGTTCTTCTATAAATATTTCATTAGTATACATAATAAGCTTCTATATAAAAAGCAACTCCTAAGTTGTACTATCTTGAAGACAAGTCTATTTTAAGTTACCAACATCAGCAAACTTTATGCATTTCTCAATGATACTGCCCTAATTAAAAGGAAAACCCACAAAAACAAAAGGAAGAAGCAGCTTCAGCTATAAGCTTTTTGAAACTGTAAGTTAATCTTCTCATTGAAGCTTGAAAACATGCCTCTTCGGGAAGGGTTCTGTAGTCACTCCTTTATCACATATAGAAGATAGGAAACAGAATTTTCAGAAAGAGAAGTCTTCCCAGCTGACGTGGTCGAATTTATTAAGCTTGATTTAAAAAAATAAGAAAATTACTTCAAGAAAAATTCTCCTTTCCAACACAGGGTGACCACAGCACTCTCCAAGAGAGCACAGAATGCCTGAGCATACCATTATGCCTATATTTCAATAGGTATGGAAAGCAACGTGCCTTCCTTTCCACAGAGGTGGCAGATTGCCACTGCAGGAGCAGTTGAATGCAATAGCTAAAAAGACTCCCCCCCCCCCCCCTTCTTTTTTTTTCTCC
>VXBO01012689.1:57651-93439 GCA_013400135.1 Rhinoptilus africanus
CCCGTCCCCCGTCCTTCCGCAGCGGGTCGTGCCGCCGGGCTGGCGGAGCGCTCGGTGCTGCCCGCCGGTGGGGCTCCCGCGGGTTCTGCCAGCTCCGGCTGTGGGTGGCAGCGCGGGCTCCGCTGGCGGTGTTCCCGCAGGCCCCGCTCGCCAGTGGGGTGTTCTGCGGTTCTGAACTTTCCCCTCGGCCGGATAACGCTATTCCAGGGCCGTGATGCAATGTCCTTGGATGGTGAGGAAGCAGTGAAGGAAACAAGGGTTTTCTGCTTTCCCTCCTCATTTGCAGTGGCCTTCCCGTCATGAGCTGTGACTGCGGTGACTCTGCAAGATTGATGTCTTTCTGGTACTATAGGGACCTAACTTTCAAAGAGGCAAAGCATGTTTACAGTGATGCGATGGAACTTAGGAGGAAGAAAAAAATGTTTGTTTAATCCGTATTCAAGCAAAGGCGAGATCCTTAATAACATTAGGTTAAGTCATCTTCTGGCACTAACAAGGTTGCACAAAATAACAGGCAAAACAATTGTTTTAATTTTAGGAGATTATAAAATAAGAAATTTTCCGACAGCAAAAGTTGTGGAATAATGCTTCCTTCTTAAAATATAATAAAATTGCTTTTACATGGAACATCTGATTATATTTTAACTATTTTTTTACTCTTCCCTTAAATTTATTTCTGTAAATATTTATAACATACTATTATTTCTACCTTATTTCTGTAGCTCTGTTAATCGTTATTAATAAACTTTCTTTTCAGTTTTCTAATCTAACATGGTGGCATCCTCTAAATTTGCTTTTATGAATCTTGTAATTTAAAAGATACTGACATCTAGAATGGAGTGTAATTTCTGTGTTTGTGTACCAAAAAGCAAAGGAGAGAGGTTTTTTTTCTGTCCTGTGACACGATATGTGGTTTAGATCAGGTTAGCAACTGTGGTTTTTTGTTGTTGTTGTTTTTTTGTTTTGTGGTTGTTTTGTTGTTGTTTTGCCCCCTCAGTGGATGAATTGTAGCGGACAGCTTTTCACTATGAAAAGTGATCTTTGTAGGAATTGTGACTTTTTTTTAACAGAACCTTCAGAATATGAACATGCTGAGCATAATAGCTAAGCATGCATGTGATTTGTTCTAATTGTAATGCAGTGTCTCTAATTTGGAGCAAATATCATGAATTGCTGTTTCATTCTCATGAGAACATCAGAGAAAGGAGACAATATGAAAATGAGAACAATGGATTGTAAGTAGCATCTTGTTCTAGTGTCGGGAGTGGAGTGATTGCAGTTTTAGATCAAATGTGGAAACTTATTGCTGCCTTTGTTCCCATTTTGACTGCTGGAGAGACCCATGTGTATAAAGCCTGAATTATTCTGTCCTCTTTCTGTTATTTTATGTGCTGCAATATATAATTGTTTAATAATTCATTTCAGGTACTTGAGAACTCCAGAGGATTAGAGCAATTATGCTGGAATTCCTTTGGTCTAATAAATAGGTCTTTTTCCTAAAGTTTTTACAGTTGGAAATAAAGCTACTTCCCTCTTTTTTTTTGTTTTTTTTTTTTAAAAACCCATCTTTTCTAGTCTTGGCTTTTAGACACTCCTTTTGGCTTTTAGCTTCTTGGAGGAGGCATTGATGTTAGCTAATGACATATTGTGATTTATCTTGGGGATCAAATGTCATTTAACTGCTAAAAGTAAAATATTTCCACTGGGTTTCATGATCATATGTACCTTTGCCAAGAATAGTTAAGGGCACTGGTTCTTGCATCTTGTTGAAACTGTCAGTAGGAGAAATGCATGCTGTCAGCTTAAATTATCAGCTGTGTAGTCAACATATGTGAAGACCAGTAAGTGTCAAAAATAGCCATTAAATGGTTTCCAGTAGCTGTCAAAAATCTGTGGAGCTGATTCATTCAAATGAACGTGTTTTGTCCTGGCACAAGTTTACTGCTAAAACATACTTTGTATCGTATTTGTTATTTGACAAGCTCTTTAGCCTGTGATTGAAAACTTGTGCCATTAGGTGGGCTGGGTTTCCTCAAGGAAGCATTATTAATAATTTCCTAAACTTTCTTTTATGATTGTCAGCTCTACAAAAAAATACTTAAATTATCATTTTCCTATGTAATTTAAAAGATTAATTTTGGATTGCTCAGAACTAAATGGGTACTTTGCCTACATAAACCAGGGCCTAGACTAGAGGCCTAGACAAGAAGACTTAAAACTTATTCCACTGAAATTGGTCTCTTCAGTAGTAACGAAGAAATAAGAGGCTACCATGGTTTAAGCAATCCAGTTAAATTTCTGTATACCTTCTACTTAATTCTAACAATAAAATATTTTGCAGTGTACTCCAGTGCGTTGCGATGGTTAACTACTGTCTGTCATAATTCCTACTATGCTAAGATAAACAGACAAGTCAATCTAGAAATAATAAAAAGTTGTAGAAGAAAAGAACTTACCTGGTTTTAACGTTTCCTCCAGTGTTATTTTTCTAAAATCTTCAACTGGATCAGCCTCTTGGGAGGGAGTGTGAATCTGAGGCCCAATGTGTATTGTGGTTTTACCACTGAAACATACTTTTGGAGGACACCTTGTACATGTCCATACTCAGTTTGAATTCTGCAGGTTTCTTGAAATAAAACCAGACAAGTTACTTCGTCTCTCCCAATGGTACAAGCCCTTTTTTGTTACTGTTCTATGGGAATAGTGTTTGTGTGGATGCTGCACTGTGTGTATGTGTATGACCAGTTCTGCAGTGGCAGTCTCTCCACCACTGCAGCTGTCAATTTGTTACTTGACTCCCCTTTTAGTTTTCTTTAATGACATCCCCTCCTTCCTTTTAGTTCTCTTTAAAATGTTCGGTGAAAATCCCTCTCTTCTCAGTAGCCTACATTCATTATCTTGCAAGTATGCCTCTCTGTAAAGCTAGCTAAAATTAGCTATATGATCATCTCGGAAGGAAGATTTGGAGTCCCAGGGGCTTTGGAAAGAGTGGTGCAAACACAGCTGTGAAATTTCACCAAGGAGTAGAGGTACTAGTTATGACTTTGCAGGGGAGTCCTTGACATAGCCTAGTGTTCAACTGCAATGAAACAATTGTGGCAATCTTACCAGGAAACGAGGAGCTAAGAAGGTACCTCATATAATCATAAAATCATCTAGGTTGGGAGGGACTTTTCAGATCAAGTCCAATCACAAACCTAACACTGCCAAACCCACCACAAAACTATGTCCCTAAGCACCACCTCTACCACATGCTCTGTCATAACTGTGGCTCTTATGAGCAAGGGTCCTGCTGTGACCTGAGTGGCAGCAATATAGTATAAAGAAAAAATAGAAAAAAAAATTGTCACAGATGGAATAAAGCTGAGATTTTTTTTTTTAAAAGAAGCTGCTATAGAGATGTAGAAATGTTTTGAGGCCCAGATGGACCCACTGGGAGGAGGGGAACTTCAGCAAGTATAATATACTGTCCCCATTGATATCTGCTTGCTTTAATTTTCTTCACAACCGTTGCCAAGTCATTTCCCCTCGCAAAATCTTGAATCTTGGCTGACTGCCCACAAGCAAGGAACAAAGAATTTCTGTTTTTAAATAGTTGGTTTATTTTAAAACCATTCACTGACAGTAGTAGGGGAGGAGCTTAAAAAGCGCCAGGATACTTTAAGGTACCAAACAGTACTTAAGCAGACTCCTTAGACATATTCCAAAATAAAAACAGTTGTTGGCAGAAAGTGTAAAATAAATCAATGCAAATAGGACTACATGCATCGAAAACAAAAACAAGTCACCAGTATTTCTAAAATATTGAAATACAAAAGGTAACCTAGTGTTTAGGCACTCAGATGATTTTTACCAGAGCCACTGGGAACTTGGTATGTGTGTTTTCAAATCTAGAGCAATATGTTTTTGCTTTCAACTCAAAGTCCTGCTATAAAACAAATTGGTTGTGTGCTCTTCTTAGAAGCCTGTAGGAGGTAAAACTGTTCCTGTTTTAAGATATGTTTGAGGCAGTCCCAGCAGCTTTTCAGCAGAAACAGTATCTGTCTGCTTGGTGAGCTGTGACTTTTGTTGGCCCAGACATCCTTTGGCTCCGTTGAGAGACGGGGAATGGCGGGAGCACACAAAGAGATTTTCTTCTTTCTTTGTTGTAGCACTGTAGAAGAAGAGGTATTTTTGGTAGTTACTTACCCATTTTTGCTATTCCCTTAAACCTCATGTCTTTCTATGATTTCACTTGGAATATCCATTACAGGTGTTCTCCCAAAGATAGCCAGTAATAAGACAAAGGGATTTTTTTTTTCCCCCGTGTTCCTTGGTAATTGCAATTCTAGGGCATGTAAAGGCAGGGAATGAAGGAACATATACTGTAGGAGAAGGTATAAAGATAGATGTCCTGGAAAAGACACCAAGCATTAGGCAGACTCCTTTGGCAGTGCATTCCGAAAGTGGGAGAAAACTGCTAAAACCTGCAGTCCAGGAGCCATCATACTGATAGGGTGGCCTTTACTTTTTCCTTTTTTTTTTTTCCCCCCAGAAATAGGCCTTCTTGCCTATTCTTAAGATGGCAGTGTGTTGTATAGTGCTGTTCTTTTAACTTTGAGCCTAGCAGGTATTAATATAAATTCTCTCTTCTATCAACTGACCTATGATGCAGTCTCGAAAGACCCTCAAGTCTCACCAGCACACAGATATAGTGTTTTGATGGGCTCTGTTGTGTCAGGGATTGCTAAGGTTTTGTCAGTAGGGTATGCTTCTCTTTTCCCTGCTTGCTGGTGACATTTTTCTATTGACCAAATTTGACAGCAATGATAATAGGAATACTTAACAGGCTGAGAGCTGATCTCATCAAAAGACAGGTCAAAGTGGTTTCCCTTGTCTGGGCACACATGTTGGTGAGATTAGTTTGCTTCCAAGAAGAATATTCTGCTCTTCCGTGGCACTATGCAGCTGTCTGAACCTGATTAATGAACCTAGGATCCAAAGGGCAGGATTGGTCTGCAGAAGTCACCAGTACGGATGTGCCAGTGCAGCAAAATGCTTTTATTGGCATCTTTTCAAAAACTCATGTGCTCTTAAAACTATGAGGAATTTGATTCTTCCTTGGGCACCAGTTTTAAGTACAAATGATGTGGGTAAGATGGTTCACTAAAGGGAGTTTGTGTGCTGTGTAGGAAGGGAGAACTGAAGTTTCTGTGTATTGCCAAGAATTGTATCCTGTGAAACAGGATATACTTATCTTCTTCGGGCACCTGTTTGTCAGCTGCACCTCATGCAGATTGTTCTCCTACTGCCAAACTGGTAGCTATCTAAGACTGCAAATTACCACAATGCAAACATCATTTTTGATGTTCCAGAATGTCTCAGCACGTAGCTCCTGGGCATCTCTGTGCTTTTGTCATTGTCCCTGTCTTCAGACTAATTGGTCAGTGAATACATCCTATGCTTTTTTTTGTGTGTGTCAGTCCTTTAGACTTCCCACTTTCATTGCTGCGCAGCGACTGTGCCGATAGGTTTCCAAATAACACAGAACTAGCCTGTCTGCTCTCAGAATGGTCAGCACGATGTCTGTCAGCTGAGTGACCGCGATGTCCAAGGTTTTCTTTTGGAAAATCAGAAAGCAAAGTATTTTGGATTTCACAGAGGTAAATGGGCCAGGGGGAGCACACTTTATATAGATGTAAAAAGAAAACTATTAGGATAGAGTTGATAGAACTGTGGAAATATTTCCAGGTATTCTGTAACGCCTTGTGATTTTTGTCTTCCTGAAATGTTTGGCTATTGCCGTGAGGTATCATCATGCCTGTTTAGGGCACAGCTTATTGTTTACTAACACAGCACCCTCACTGTACCGAGAGATGTTTGCTGCCATTAATTGAATAGAAATTTCTCATATAGACATAATTTTAATGTTAATTTTAAATCCTTAATAATTTCATAAGCTTGTTATGCTCCCGCTGAGATTTTAATAAATTCTAATTTTTTACTGTACAATTATTTTGTAGCAATTATTAATGTCAGCTTTTATTTTTATTGTCCTAATTTCTGTCTGCTGTCTGTTCTGTTACAAGATAATTTTTTCCCCTTCCTCTGTCTGTAGTTGGATGCAGTCTTCTATGACTATATCTGGAATTTTATTTTTTTGTAATCTCTGTCTTGATAAATCACTTCTTCTGTTCATATAGTTAATAATAATAATAGGTTGCAAAGCCAGACTTGCTTTTGAATTCATTGTGTCGTGTTCTTGTTGATCATAATTTGGCAGTGAGGAACAGATAAGTATTATGGTAGTAAGTAATAGAATGAGTAAAATTCCCATTTATCAGTGCTACTTTCTTAATATATTTAGTTCATTGGAGTCCTGTATAGGTCTCTAGGGTATCACTGAGGAACTACTGCCTCAGTATTTGTCATTCTGTCTTTCAAAATATATAACCAAAGAGGTGACTTTATTGGACAGTATGTTAACGGTACTGTTTTCAGTGCATTTTTCTTGGATTTATCCTTAAGGTCTTTTTGATCCTTGAATGAAATGGGATTCTCAGGCTACAGTTTTCTCCATTCTTCACCTCTTGTTGACTCTGTTTTGTTAGTTTTTTGCTAAAGCTGTTTACTAATAACTGCCAAAAATATCTGATGGCCCTGCTGATTTCTTTTTCTCTTATAAATAATCATCTTCATCTGTCCTGTACTAGACAAAACTAGAAGGAACGCACCATCTCTGCAATAGTTTTAAATTTGTCCTGTTGATGACGATAACCACTTCTACTGGTTCAGAAGGCTGAGATCTCTCGGACAGACTAAAAAACCAATAATGACTATGTACTGGTCTTTCATGAGAGCTGACTGACGAGCAGAACAGACAGCGCTGTAAGATGCTTTGTAATATTTTAAGGATTTGAGTGTGCCGTGTTTTCAGGATACCCTGAGATTGTTTCTGAGGATGGAAGAGACATTACTTTGCCTTACAGAATGTTGCGTTTTTTGCATTGTACGTGAATATAATCTTTGGGTTTTGCTGGGAATAAGTAAAGCAGAATCTGAGGAAGACTTTGCAACAAAATTCAAGTATGATGTTTTATAAGTAGGGGCTGGTTTCCATGGAGAAGGGTCAGTATTCACCCTGAAAGCCCAGTGCTACTCTTCAGTTAAGTAGCTCAGAGATACTAGAACTTTGCTTTATTATGGAACATGTAACGATTTTCTGTTGCTTTTTCCTTGGGCCTTGTTCCTTTTGTTTCATGCACTCACTAATATAATTTATGTATGAGTGATGTTGAATCACAGCTTAGAGGACAGAGACATGATTTTATTTTGGAGCGGATGCGTGTCTTAGTTCATTGCTTTCATTGCCAGATGTGTGTCAGTGTTTGTTGTGGTACCACTGGACAGTGTTAAATCCACATTGGCAGGCTTTAGCATTACATTTCTTAGACAACCAGCAGTGGCAACAGTGAAGACAACCAAACTCTTTCTATGTCCGTGAAAGGCAAACCTTGTCTTAGATCCTCTGTTCAGGAATTGCTTGTAGTTCCAAGTTGTAATGTTGCCCCTGGCTTGGGCTTGTCAGTTTCAGAGTAAAATAAGTGTGTTATATGTCACTAGAAGTGCATGCTGCAGGAAGAAAGAGGTGACCAAATCTCCAGAACTTTGAAATTACACTGTAATTTACTAAGGTGGAATGGTCTCTAAAAATGCATAGGAAAAGTGACAAATACAAATAGTTCCCTTCATTTTAGTACACCTTACTCTCACTTCCTTTGCCCAGTGACGGTATTTGGATGTTATGCCATTTGCCCAGCAGGTTAAGTCCTTGATTTCCATTAGTTTCAGTAGTCAGCGTGTGTACTGTGAATCAAATATACATGGCAAAGACCCAGTCTGTAATTCCTACTGCTCCTTGGCGGGAGTTTGTTCAATGTGTTCCTCTTGGCTAGGACTCTTATCCTGGCTTGTGGTCTTATTTACAGTGTGATGGCAGAGTTATTTCCACTCCAAAGCTCTGTAGTGATATTGACTGAATGTTTCAGGATGAGATCTGTGGAGAGCTGAACATAATTTAAATTCTGCAAGAGATATCTGCTATTTTCAGACAATTTTTTTTTTGTTTGTAATAGAAAATGTAGACTTTTGGGAAGGGGGGTTGAAACTTGCGGTCTCTCCTTGAGAGATACTGTTTGGTCTTCTGAGCCATCATGTGAATACCCTACTCCTGGACCTCATATGTAAATGTTTTCCATCATATTTGATACTATTCAGGGATTGTGTTGATGCATAATGATGTAGGTGCAGTTTATGCTTTTAAGTTTGAGTGCAGAGCATGGATTTGCCAAAGAGCTAGGGAAAAGGAGTTTTGGCTTGCTCATGTTTATGGAGGATCTGTTTCAGGAAACCTTTAACCACACAATTCCAAATATTCGTGCTGATACTGTAGAATATAAGTCTTTATTGTTTTCTCTTTTCTTTTATGTACTTAAGACAAATTTGTATCTTAAAAAATAGTTTTTTGGAGGATAAGCACATTTTTTGAGCAGAGTACATCCTACTGAATTTACAGTGCGAATTACTGCATGTTGGCTAGCTGTTCATGTGCATGGTTATCCCACAGTTAAGGTGAAGTAAGCTATTCCTCATTGGTGACTTGGGATTGCTGCTTACAGTAGGCCCAAAGGTAAAAGTAAGATTTTATTTACTGGCAGTTACTATAGGGCATTTTACACACAGTAACTTGTTACTTTACAGCAACTTTGTTGTCCAGGTCCTAATATTGCCCCTGCCTTAGGATGATCATTTTCAGAACAATTTAGATATGCGTGTTGATTTTAGAGCACTTTGAAAATTTGCCACTTTGAATCAGTCACGTTGGCCTGCCGATTGAGAGGGTTATCTCAAGAGTGAAGGTGAAGGGTAAGCGACAAGCGTAACTCAGAACCCTGCTGGCGGTGACACTTGTGTTTGCAGCAGATCTGGTGCGTCAGCGTAAGGCCAGTTGAACTGTCCATTTAGATGAGTGCTCAGCAGGGTAAGAAATTTGGTCTTGATGTTCTAATAAAAACAGAGACCTGCGTACCGCAATAGAAAGTCCAGTGGGGAACTCTATGAAATGTGTAACTGCAGTCTGAAAAGTGCTCACATCAGGTAATATATGGGGAAGAACGGGAAATAACAGGGAAAACATAACTATTGTGTAAAATGAGTAGCTTTATCTAGACTGTGTTAAATAACAGAAACTTAATTTCAAAAAAGTATTGAATAACTGGAGAAGCCTCAGAGGTAGCTGAAAATGAGAAATACGAGGTAGACACATGTACAGAGACTGAAAAGATCAGATTTATTTGAGGGGGAAAAATGAATAAGAGAATAATACATATGTAAATACATGTGCCCGTACATAGATGATGAATCTGGAACATCTGCTGTGACTGTCTTATAACACAAGAGGGACACATTTCAGTGCGATTCTTACCAAGATTTTTTTTACAAGTATGTTGAAACCAGTTTTTGGCTATTCAATTGTATACGTTTATAATAAAATGGAATTTATGTATTTATGTTTTAAACATAAAATGTATTTACGTTTTAAAAGTGTGTGGCTTGAAGCCCTCAACTTCTGTCACTCCAAGTGCAAATGAAGGTCGCTTTAGTCCTGCAATTTGTTTTTCTTATTTCCACACCCCACCCCCCACCCCCCCCCAATACAGAGCTCCCTGAAGATGTCTGGCTCATATTCCTTCAAACTGCCTGGACATTTGCTGTTTAACTGCTGAAGCTTCCTACCGCTTGTTTTTCTCCCAAAGCCTTAATCTACTGAGGGATCAGAATTGGCTACTATGGTAAGACTTTTTTAAAGTGGTAGTAAAATGCTAAAAGTGGGTGCAACGTGCCACTTAGTTTTGGTTCTATTTATTTATTAGCAAGACACCAAAAAAAAAAAATCTTAATGCTGTACAAAACCAGAAAAGGATGATGCCCAACTTCAAACTAACCAACCAATCAAGAAACTTTGTTCTGCATTTTATCTTTTTATACTTGCCCTATGCTTCTGAGTGAGGAATAAGAATCAAGTGAATAATTTCACAAGATCTTTTCCTTGTGTGTAGATGTATGTGTATATCTCATCAAAATGTTGTGTCAAAGTGTTTTACAAGTCTCTTCTAGATATTGCACTTTGTTTGAAATACATTTGGGTTTAACGTCAGTTCAAATTACGGTATTTAAGATACTTAAGGTGATTTGTAGAAGCTTAGAACTTTTGATTTTTGGAGAATAAAAATTGGTAAAAGTAAGAAGAGGAAACCTTGGAAAACCATGGGTGAGAGAGAAAAATGACTGCACCTCTAAGCAGATACAAATCCACAACTATTTGCTAGATCATGCAATAATACTGCATTTAGAAACTGATATTTGTCCTTGATCTCAACTGTAGCAGTTTTGAATAACCAAGTGATATTTTACAAATTTCAGGAATCAAGACCAACTAAAACATGAGAAGACGTATTCAAGATGATCCAGCCAGAAGATTTTTTTACTTCATAGAAATCTTATTTTTGTTTAATATGTAATATAATTTGACAAAGCCAAGTTCAGTTACTTCTCTTGAAATTAAGACACGCCTGTGGCCTTCATCAGAAATGTTTCTAACATTTTCAAGAAAAAATATGTCCCAGAAACTGAGTATGTTTTTACTAGTTTTTGGAATCATTTGGGGTTTGATGTTGTTACGTTACACTTTTCAGTATCCAAGACGCCAAAGCAGTGCCGAGTTGCGTGGACAGATACTAGATCTAAGTAAAAGATACGTCAAAGCACTGGCAGAAGAAAATAAAAATTTAATGAACGGTGGCAGTGGAGCCTCTATGTCAGGATACGGTAAGAGGAAAAAACCATGCTAGTTATTCAAATATTTTTTTTTTCCTGAAAACTAAAGTTACACTTTTTCCTTTTTTGAAGTAATGCATACTGCTCTTTAGGAGAATAAACTCTCTGTGTTAACTGATATGATTGTAGTTTATTCACTGAAGTTGGAGATTAAGACGGTGCAAAATCAAGGTTGATACATGAGATTTTTGTTTTCCAGGGATTTTTTAGATATCTCCAGGTATATGACTACTGTTACTTACAAGATTGTGCTTTTTCTGAATCTTAAGCTATTGAGGTACAGGCAAATGCTTGATAGGGGAACTAAGTTTTAGATTAAGTCAGTTCAACAATCCAGATTCTTCTTGTGCCTCTTTGCTAAATTTCTGCTTTTATTTTCTTAATTGTCTTCTCTTTAAGTAGTAAAAAAGCAGTGGAAAGCAACACACTAGTTGAGTTTCCAATCTTGAGGCTGAAAGGAAATTAAGGATTTATCCGAATCTCCACTTGCTTTAGAACTAGCCATTAGAGATAAGGTCCCTTTTCTCTAGAGAAGCTTTGATGCTTGCTGTGTCCTATCTTCCTGTTTGATGTACCTGTTAACTTGATGAGCATGTGGCCAGTATTCACTGGTAATATGTTACTAGAGCCTGTGCCCGTCTTCTGAAATACAGAAAAGATAGTTCTGAGACTATAGTTTTGAGATTTTCTAGCAAAGCTGTAAAAATGTCATAATAATTTTAACTCTCATAGCTTCTCTTGAGGGAATGCTGCAGTGAACTCTAGTTAATCCCTTAGGGATTACATTTGAAGAAAGTACCTGTGATCTCTCATAAAGAAAAAAATGTATCTGTGAAAACAAGGGTAGTACAAAGCTTTAAAAAAATGTTTAAAAAAATATGTGTAAAGATGTATATTAATGTACTTTGATCCCCTTCGTAAGAAAGCCTTAAAAGCGTGGGCTCTACCCGATGTAGGCTGCCCTTTACAGGCACTCTGGTAAGAGTACAAGCAGAAAAACCGTGTCTGAACTCTTTTTGCTGCTGCTCAGGAACAAGGAGGCAAGTCTGTAATGACAAGATGAGCAGGAAGCAACCCAAGAGGAGGAGGACAGTATCAAAATGTCTTAGCCTTTAATTCTTACATTCATTAAGTTAACATTTTTACCACAGTAAGAGACTACTTCTTCTTTTCTTCCCCTTTTTCTCCCCCTCTCATTTTTTTTTGTCATCAAGGATTTCCTGCCTCTACTGTGTAATTACTTTTCTGTGTAATTTGTTTGACAAACCCCTTATGTACTGCAGCTTTCTACTCTTGTATAAGTCTTACTGTATATTTCCAAATAAGATCTGCCTTCTGAGGTTTGATCTGAAGTTTAATAAAAAAATTAAAATTAAGTCAGCTTTTGATCTACATGCTGACAATCAGACGTACAAATCCAGTAGACAATTCCTTCCCTCAGACTGCTGACCGCTGAGTGTACTACAGAGTACAGGACCCACAGTGTGTCATTGACAGCAGACCCCGCTCTGGCTCAAATTGTAAAGCAATGTTTTAAATATTTTTTTTTTCCCTAAGATGACGTTACTAAGCAAGAACTAGTTAACTTTAGAGGGAGGGACTGACCTGAGGTGTGTGTTTGTTGTTTTGTGTGGGTTTGTTTTTTTTTTTTTCAATTTACTACTAGTGTTTTAATTTTATCTGGGTTACTCCTCTTTTTTCACTTTCATACTTGTGCTTTTCCTCCCCAGTTTTTCTGGTTACTTAAGAACTGATTAGTGGGCTGGGGGGAAGAGGCTAGGCAGTCTCTGTGTGTCTGCATGTGTTGGGGGGATCTTAACCTCTTGTAAAACCTGGTGAATTTGTTCATTTTTTCCGTATCTGAGAGAAGATAGTCATATGAACATTGACAACAGCATAATTAGCTTTTGATGAAGGGTCTGTTACTTTTTTTGTGTTCTAGAATATGGGAATTTTTTTTACTGTCCTTTTCTCTCGTTTTTTAATCAATATAGGCCTAAACAAGCAGAATTTTTTTTTTAAACTACTTTATGGCTTATGTAAGAAGTAGTAATATACTTTCTCACAGCACTTTCTCTGTAGGGTAGGTCTATTTTTTAGAGGAAAGCTATGAAGAACTACATTGTTATGCTGGAAAGTATTTAAATATATTCTGTTGCTGTCCACGGCTAAAGGTGTCATAGCTGGGTATTCTAGTGCTGTTGTCTGGATGATATTCGAAATACTGCTTTTGAATAGTCACTAGTCTAATGCCCCAAATAGTGGTTTTGTTCTTACACTTGAATATTTAATTGTCTTCGTTCACTGGTCACTATTATGGTGGTATGATCTTTGCCTAAAATAACAAAGAAATGGTATTAAACAAAAATAAAGCAGCTATTTAATTCTATACTTGTATACTAATCTGAAGTCTTTCCCAAAAAGTATAGTAGGAAAGATAGCAAGCCTTAAGATGTGAGTATGTTGAAATAGCAGTTCTTTTTCACACATAGTAAATAACAGGATCTAATTTGTTTTTTCCATTATCTTCAGCTGATCTTAAGAGAACAATTGCTGTTCTTCTGGATGACATCTTACAGCGCCTCGTGAAATTGGAAAACAAAGTTGATTACATTGTTGTGAATGGCTCAGCAACAAATACCACTAATGGAACTAGCAATCACGTGCCAGTAACTTCAAATAAACGTGCAAAACCAGCAAGCAACATTAGATAGCAAACAGGGCCACTTTGTGTTGCTACGCCTATTATAGGTAATATTTAAGATAAGCTTTTTATCTCTGGCTAGGGCAAAGCAGTAGCTGACTGTAAAAGAAGCATAAACTATTCTATTACACAATGTGCTGGATCTATGTAGGCCTAAGTTATGTGCATAGGTTCTCAAAGCATTATTTCATTGCCTTTGAGCAGTACTTCTGAAGTGATCTTTGTTGTCTTTAAAGATATTTTGATATCACAATTTGATGTAGTATGCCATTGGATAATAACAATAAATGGAAAGTGATGGGGAACTTGTTGGTAGGTTTCTAAATATATTTATTTAAGTATAAATATAACATATCTTTTGGATAGGTGAGCAGTATTGTAGCTTATTCATTTTTTGTGATCTGCATTAAGCTGAAGTAACTGAGGAAAAAGCATTGTTAAACAGATGCTAGAAGATGTGTATACCTTGAATATTTTGCTACTCATTTACTAAATAAATATGAAATTGAGGATAGCATTGGCAGTAATATTCTAAAATTGTGACCCAAAGAATGTCTTTATTTGCACTATCTGTCATAATAGGTAGAGAGAATTTACTGTATATTTAAGAAAATTAATTATAATAGGAAGACATCCTAGGTAGTAACACTGTCCAGGTATATCTTTACGATGGAGTTAAGGCAGTTAGATTATCAAAAGCAAATCATAATCTGTGATATCTTAGATGATTATTTCTTACAAAGATATTTAAGTGTATGTATTTTGTAATTGCAGATAAGATTATTTAAGTGATGGAAATAAGTTTTGGATATGTGAATACTGTTTATTTTTATTCATTGCTATTTCTTTTTAACTTTTTAGTACCTTGCATTTTGTTATGAGTATAGCACACCCTCTCCCTGAATTGCTTTTTTGATAGGAGGAAAAGCAATGACAGGAAACAAGGCATCTCTGCATTTAACAGATGTATGTTCTAAGGGTGTTTATGGAATATTTGAGAGCTAAGGTGATGCTTGCCTTACGTCTAAGTTAGCCTTACAGCAAAGTGAATTGCAGTGTGGATGCACTGTGTTTCAAAATGTTTCTGAAGTNGACTTATCATTCTTGCTGTATGTGCTCTATGTCTGTCTGGACTGGAAGATTGTACATCTCTGAAGTTTAGTAGCAGTCCATCCGGTATTCTTCCTACTCGATCACTGAGTTCTTTGTCTCTTGATAATGCCCTGAAACTTTCCTCAGATTAAAGGTGAGGGGAGAAGGAAATGAAAAGAAAATAAACTGTCAGGCTTAGATCTTTAATGGTGAAGACTTCACTCTTGAAGAGTGAAGAAGACAGGTGCAGAACTTCTTTTGAATCTGCAAGTCTCCATTGGCAATGTGAAGATAGGCTTTTACATCTATCTATCTGTCTGTGCTTTTTATCCCCTGTGTACCAGTCAAAACATTGGTGGGTGGTGTCCCTTTGTGCTATAAACAGTAACACGAGTAGTTCTTGGGCATGCAAAGTGACTTTTCTTTTCTTGTAATGGTATGTGAAGTCTTAAAAGTTATTGAGGATTGTGAAAAAAGCATAACAAAAGTCGCAAGGTGAGTATTTGTCACTACGTGCACAGACAGCTTGTTTTTTGGAGACTGGTATACTAACTCACCGTAGTTATATTCTCACACAGAAGTGTGAACTGCCTATATCTCATGGCACAAATGTTCCATTCATGAATATAGTTGAAACAACTGTTTATCAAGAAGCAAGTTAAAAATACTTTAGTAGCATCCTGCATCTAATTTTATGTGAAACCGGCATTCTTAGGGGTTAATGCAGCAATACATCAGTGTCTGTGATAAGTCTTGCCCCTCTTTTCATGGCCAGTCTTGTTCTGTGCCTCTGACTTGTGTTCTCCCTTCACCAGCTATCTAGCACAGTACTACTTCCATGATATCTGTGCTCCAGCTAAGCTTCATCTTTTCTGCTGAGATGGCAGCACTTTTGAGAGTGGCAAAGCTAAACTTCAAGTGAGCGGACCAAGGAAAAGAGGGTAAGGAAGGGATAAGGGGAGGGTATCAGCTGCCTTTTCTATCAACAACAGTAGCAAGAGAACATCTGCGAGAAGAGAACATGGCTCTTAACAAACTGCTTATTCGCTGTTAGGGTCACAGAAGTGTGCTGACCTGTTTTTAATGAAATAATTTAAAAAATACTGAAACATGGCACAGGCCTGTAGAGGTTCTTGTAATAAGTGTGGTGAAACACTAGTATCCTTGGCATCCAGTGTGCCTAACATTGCAGAGTTGCCTGTTTTTCCAAATAACTGCTAAATACTTGGTTTTCATTAATACAATCATTTAAAGAGGCTGGCTCGATAGATCTAAATTTTAATTGAAAATATTTGCTAATGCAGAGCTTCTCAAACCGCATCACGTCTGTGATGTGTGCAAGTTGCCCAAGTCACCAAGTGCCTCCTGTGCAGGTACATGCTCTGAGGGAAATTGCTGCTGTTGCGGCCTTTGTTTCTGAGAATGCAGAAGCAGAGTAAATTTGGGAACCTCTACAGGAAGTTTATTTAGAAACATGACTACATAAAATTTAAGATCCCAGTTTATTATTTTTTCTTAAAAACCTTTTAGAAAATACTTCCTCAAAATACTCAAGTTAATGGAACAAGCTAAATCTCTAAAACATTTTTCCTTAATTGTTGTGGTTTTTTAAAGGTCATGTAGAGTATCTACAGAAATCTTTAACAGTTAATCCAAGTGTAACCTCCTCACGTGTTAGGGCTTCACAAAACAATGCTGTCTGCGTTCTGTGGGGTTTGATTTAATGTATGTGATAGTATGTAAAATACTTGTTCAAAGGCAAGAGTGAAATGGGAGACTTCTTTTTGTAGCAGCAAAGAAGGCGAGTGAGACTTTTGCAGTGTTTCTCATGCAGCATAGACTGTTACTGAGTTGGTATTTCACTGAATTTCAGTTTGTCTGAGATGATGCATACATGCATTTGTATCTGTTTAAAAATTTAATTTAGGTTATTAAAATGAGGCCCAAGTTAAAGAAGAAACCTCCCATTACATACATATATGAAATCACATCACTTAAGCAGCAGTGGCATCATATGCCATGGAATTATCTTATCTGTAAGTGATCTTAATTACTACAAATTTCACAACTATGTTTGTCAGCAGCTCCAGCAAAAAACTTTATTAATTGATTCTTGCTTGCATATTCCCTGTGGCGTTCATCAACTTATTCTGTTCAGTAGATGTCTAATCATGTTCTGTTTCTCTGATAGCAAAACTGAAGAGAAACATGTGACACTTCTTAAATATCTGTAAACTAGGGTTAATGATATGAAAACTAATTTTTATTGCAGCATAATGTATGGTCATGGTTAAAAGTTTATAAGTGAGCACTGCTTGCATTTGCTTTTAAGTATATCAGAGTATTGATAACAAAAATGGAGGGAGGACACAATATGATGGAGACCATTTCCATTATTCTTTACTCCAATTCTTCTCGTTTTCTGAATAGCTAATTAGAGATAGTCATTGATCAAAAGCATAGAAATAGAATGAATAACTACTACTTCAAAATGATAAGCTGAGGGCTAAAATATTTTAAAAGTTATTTCTAAATTATTTATTCTTGCATTAATAAAGTGGCTATCTTCAATTCACGTAGATATTTCACTGAGATGAATTTTAAAGCGCTTGTCAAACTTGTAAGGATTTTAAAAAATTTAACGGGTCACACATTTTATTGTTAACAGAGGGTGTTGAGAGAGACTGTCAACACCTTCTGCAGCATTAAGCTGTTGCCTTTTATGTGTAGGCAGCACCTTGGGTCTCACAGAGCGCTACTGCGAGTGAGTGTCCATATGTTCAACCCACTTTGATGTGTTCCCAGATCTTGGGCCAGCAGCGTCCGTATGCTACATCACCACCACAGGAGGTAAAACATGCCATCTGGATTTCTGTTCCTTTTACTTACCTTGTGGCACGGCCTCTTCACAGGCCTTTCGGTTTGTTTTCCTGCTATTCAAAATTATTCGATAGTCTAAATGGAAAATCTGGTTTGACTCAGTCTTTAATGAATTTTATTTCAGATGTCCTTTAACAATCTTTTAGAAGGGATGGGAGTCAGGAGAGGGTTTTCTGAATCCAAAATATGTTCCAGTACTCATGCTATGACAGTAAAACAGCGGGTGCTTGAAATATCTTTATTAGCTAAGAACTCAATTTCTTAATTACAATCTCTTACACCTTTTATAATCTGTTCCCAAAATAAGTCTATGAGCCCAAATTTGGATCCAAGCAGATCCTGGGGTGCTAATAAGCTGAACACTCTATCGCCAAGAACACTTGCTATGATTAAATCTGGGAATAAATCCTCAAATTTTAATATGGGAGGTAGTTCATAGGACAGGTGCCCCACAAAAATTTACTTTTGATTTCCTACTGTCAACACCTTCACATTGATTGTTCACAGGTAATCCGGTTCTACAGAACAATGCGGGCTAACATTTGTAGCCCTCACCAAAAGCTGCCTAATTCAGAGATGTGGCTCTGCTCTCCAAACCCAAACTGTATTTGAGAGCACTGTTTTTAACACAGATCTTGCACAGATGAGGTACATCAACCCACGACAGGAGCTCAGCTCATTCTGTGTGACCCAGGCTTGCCAGAGCTCTTCCTCTGATTTTATTGGCAGTGCTGGGATCTCTGGCACCAGAGAAATGCACATACGGATATGGTATCTCAAAGATCTTCGGTTCCATGCAGCTCCTGTGCAGCAGCGCGTTCCTCGGTACGTTCAGATTCCCTGCCTGCAGAGCTTCTTGTCCTGCTTTCAAGGTCCCCTTTCCCCATCTGTTTCTTTTTCAAAGTTTTGGTCGCCGGAGGAATTTTTCTTTTCCCCAGAGAAATAATCCTGACCTTTTCGTGTGGTTTTATTTTCCTTAGCTGACTTACTTGAAGCTGTTTTGGCTGCAGTGATGACTTGTGCCCGTGTCTCTTCTGCCTTTAGGAGTGACCTGTTCCCGTTGCGATCGCAGTGTGACAGAACACGCATGTCGTATGGCAGTGCTGGCTGCTCTGCTGGAATTTCTTATACATGTGGCACAGCCACGGGACAAATGCCCAGGCCATATGCCCCATCACCTTATTTAGAACCTGCTGGCAACCTGAGAGTCTCCCTGTGGTTTCACCTCTCTCTGGGGGATGTTTTGGCAAAACACTGCCTTGATCCTTGTGACATCTCTCTTCACCTTCTGCTTCATTGCTTGGCGGCTTGCCCAGTGCAAAACAACCCGGACATCTCCTTGAATTGCTGTACCTTTTTCAACAGGCACATTTTATTATATGGAAAAAGCCTACGCTTTTGGTTCTCATTTTGACAGTCTGAGGGCTCATAGCGTATGCTAACATGCAAAACAATTTAAACATCAATTTCGTAAAGCTCAATTAAGAAAAACGTACACCTTTTGCTCCCATGTTGAGTCACTAGGTGACCAGTATGTTTGCATCAAGAGGCAGCAGTCAGTTTGCACGGATAGCACAGTATCGGAAATAGCAGCCTGTGATCTATTGACTACAGCCTTCAAACACATCGGAGGAGTTGTTTCAACATGGTGGTAGTGTTTGTGGCACATGGAGAGGAAGTGGGAATTGTGGATCGCCAATCTAAGAACCATCTTTGGTTACGAGTGTTTCCCAAAGTTGGCCTCCTTTTGTCTTGAACTAGAAACAAAACATGCATTTTATAATGGAAGAGCTTTCAAAAAATGTCAGTGAGTTTGAGGTAAGATTATGATACCAAGAGGCAGCTTTCATGTCCTAAATTAAATACATCTTTCAAGCTGTGCTACATAAATGGCAACAGTTTGGTTTTTTGGTATTTTTGTTTTAGGATCAACAGCTCTGGATTCTCTCTAAAACACAAAGATAGGGACTGTCTCTGCTCTGAAGAGTTCTATGTTTGAGTTCACAGAATCATAGGGTTGGAAGGGACCTCAGTAGATCATCTAGTCCAACCCCCCTGCCAGAGCAGGGACACCTTAGAGCAGGTTGCACAGGAACCCGTCCAGGCGGGTTTTGAACGTCTCCAGAGACGGAGACTCCACCACCTCCCTGGGCAGCCTGTTCCAGGGCTCTGCCACCCTCAAGGTAAAGAAGTTCCTCCTCATGTTTAGGTGGAACTTCCTGTGCTCAAGTTTGTGCCCGTTACCTCTTGTCCTGTCACTGGGCACCACTGAGAAGAGCCTGGCCCCATCCTCCTGACACCAAGCATCATTGAGTTCCTTGAATGCTGTAACTGGCTCATGTTCTTCACTTTCTCTGTAGATTCCTTCATGCACTGAGAATGAAACTCTCCATAGGTCTAAACTCACCCACTGAGGCAACTTTGAAATTCAAGATCTACACCAACAAGTAAAGAGCTGGCATCCAGGGGAAGTGGTTTCTTTGTTGAATGTATACATTAAGGAATAAGACATATAATGCATTATGCTAAACATCGAGAATTGAAGAATGTACATGGCATCTTCCACTGTTCGATGTTCTTTACACCTGACTCAAAATGTTAAATATTTGTTTGTTGAAAAGTAAACATTTGGAATGGATTTGTTTACAAAGTCACTTCCTTTTACTCAAGCTAAAAATTAAAAATGGTTGGAGTAGGGGGAAAACCATGGAGAAATGGTCATACTTATGCCAAAATTGAGTTTTCAGACATCTTGCTTCAGTGAGCATTATACAAAGGCTGTAATTTCTCTTTAGCATATAATTTTTGTCTAGTTAATAAATTGAACACTAGAATTTTAAGACAAGAAAATAATTTAATATCTGAGTTAGTGCTTTTCTTTTTGCTAGCATCTTTGCCATCAACTCCATCTGTAAAAACTAAAGAACCATTCTCCTGCCTTGCGACATTGTCTGTCAAAGCTAAGCCTGAAGAAAGACTTGTTTGCTATAAAGCTTGTCTGTTTTCCCCATTGTAGCAGCTGATCTAATAAAAGATGTTACCTATTCCCAGTAAGCTTTGCAAAACTAAAGACATAATCCACAATAAAGACTTGTGACTTGGCAATAGTCAACTTGGTTACAGCTCATCAGCGTAGCAATAAACCACACCCTGTCTTTTCACTCCTACCAAAAGAGTAATACTGTTGACTTTCATTATATTGCTTGATCAGCGAATGAAAGCTAAGTCATACATGATTTTGTTAGCATTTTTTTTACATAGTACATGCCTGGGACCTTTTATTTGTGTACAGTGCACAACAGCAGAATCAGAAGCAAATGGGTATGGATATTGGCTGAAGCATGGAACTGGTGAAAACTGGTAACTTACCTGGTTTGTTTACTTAGCTTGAGTGGGAATTAAAAGGTTAAACAAGACTATGGCAATAATGGGAGCCTGAGTAAGCCTTACCAGCACACGCTAATTATTCCTAGTGGGACTGAAGTGATGGCAGCCTGCTTACCTTCTAGGAAGATAAGCATGGTACTGTAGGATGGGCTTGCTGTTGATGTACAGGAAAAAGAGGTAACTAAAAAGAGGAAATGCAGTCTATTACTAGAATCAAATGATTGCAGGTGATAGTGTTAACATGGTTAATGTTAACTCTTGTTGAAAACTTGTGCCTCTGAGCTAACATGTAGTAGTAGGACAAATATATATTGCCTTGCAGTGCAGGGAAAAACAGGCCTCATTTATACCGTGCGGAAGCACTGGCACAGCGTTAGGCAAGACCCACAGTACAGCCTTTTTTCAAGGCAGCGGTATCAGCTAAGAGCAATTGGAGGTCATTGCAGTTGTGCTGCTGGAACGCAGGCAGCAAGGCTGGTTTTGTTTTAGTTCAAGCAGGCTGGAGGAAATTTTTGTAGGTAAAGAATACAACTGTACTTTATCCTTTGACAGGATATTGTAAAAGTATTCCTGCCACCACAACATACCTCTTGTGTATGGAATCACAGAATCCTTTTTGGTTGGAAGAGACCTTTAAGATCATCAAGTCCAACCGTTAACCTAGCGCTGGCAGGTTACTACTAAACCATGTCCCTCAGCACCACATCTACTTGTCTTTTAAGTACTTCCAAGGATGGCAACTCAACCACTTCCCCAGGCAGCCTGTTTCAAGGCTTGACAACTCTGTTGGTGAAGAATTTTTTCCTAATATCCAATCTAAACCTCCCCTGGTGCAATTTGAGGCCGTTCCCTCTTGTCCTATCACCCGTTACTTGGGAGAAGAGACCAACCCTCACCTTGCTACAGCCTCCTTCCAGGTAGTTATAGATGGTGCCTTTCTGCATGCTGTGTGCTGGGCATGCCATCGCAGGACAGGCCTGGTGTCACCGTGCACAGAAGGGGATCTAACGCAGGTTCACCTCGCCAGAGGAGGTCCTGAGCTCTCCTGCTCTCCAGCTTGAGCGTTCCTGAGCTGGTGAGGGGTCTGGAGGACAAACCTTACGAGGAACGACTGAGGGAACTGGGGTTGTTTAGCCTGGNACATGGTAAGGTCTCCCTTACCAGCCGCTCCGGACAACGTGAGCGCAGGGGCTGAAGGCAGGAGGGCTTGGTGCGGTCGCGGACGCGTTGGGTGCCTGGTTTTGCCGGTGTCTGTGTCAGCGCCCGCTCTGAGGCTCCGCACCTGCGGGCAGGCACCTCCCGGCCCCGCAGCCCGCTGAGGGCGCCTTCTCCAGCAGGACGNGCTCTCCGCCGAGGCGGGGTCTCGCTCCCGGGCCTGCGGTGCAGAGGCAGGCCCCGGGGACGCCGCCGCCGCCTGCCCCGCCGGCGCGAAGGCGCGTTGTAACGGGTGACCGGCTGCCCGCCGGGTAACGCCGCCTTTCTCGGTCCCGCGCCTGCGGCCCGGCCTGGCAGCGCCTCAGCCCGTGCGGGGTGAGGGGTCCCCGCCGGCGGTGCCGCTCCCGCGGGGAGCGCGGCCTCTCCTGGGCGTGGGTCGGGTTTTTCAGCGCATAAACACACGCCCTTTACGCTCCTAGGCGGATCTGCTCATCTCGTGGCCGCTCCTCTTGGAGAGTCGATGCTGAGCAAAAATAAACACGAACTCAGTGGTATATACTGAAATGTGGTCTCGATTGAGCTCAGGGAAACCTCGAGTAAGCCATCTCAGAGGTGGCAGGCGCAGCCGTGTTTCCCTGGATGTCGGCTGGACTGACAGGGAAATGCCGGCGGTGTGTGGACACATCCTTCTGGTCCTGTACAGCACTGGCAACCTACGGATTCACAGAATATTTGACAAAGAATCATAGAATCATAGAACGGTTGGGGTTGGAAGGGACCTTAAACATCATCTAGTTCCAACCCCCCTGCCATGGGCAGGGACACCTCCCACTAGACCATATATACACACCCAACAAATAATAACTTACATATTTACAGACATTAATAAACTAACTTTCAGCATAGGTAAGTGCTGCAATTAAAGTCTAAATTGTATTTTACGGATTTTACTTACTGCCTTCAATTGTCTTCGTAAATACAGAATTTGGATGCTGCTCCAGAGTTCCAGCTATTCAGTGACTAAATGATAGCTTAAACAAATGGGCCTGTCCGAGGTGTGGCATATGGCTGCTATCACCTTTATGTATGGGATACATAAAGGTATATACATATATATACATGTATATAAAGGTATATACATATATATATACACATATATATACAAGGATACATAAAGGGTGCAGCATAGGGCTACAAAGATGATTAGGGGACTGGAACACCTCTCCTATGAAGAAAGGCAGAGGGAATTGGGTCTCTTTAGTCTGAAAAAGAGATGTCTGAGGGGTGACCTTATTAATGCTTATAAATACTTAAAGGATGGGTGTCAGGAGGATGGGGCCAGGCTCTTCTCAGTGGTGCCCAGTGACAGGACGAGGGAATAGGCACAAACTTGAGCACAGGAAGTTCCACCTAAACATGAGGAAGAACTTCTTTACCTTGAGGGTGGCAGAGCCCTGGAACAGGCTGCCCAGGGAGGTGGTGGAGTCTCCGTCTCTGGAGACATTCAAAACCCGCCTGGACGCGTTCCTGTGCAACCTGCTCTAAGGTGGCCCTGCTCTGGCAGGGGGGTTGGACTAGATGATCTACTAAGGTCCCTTCCAACCCAGTGATTCTGTGTACAGAAACTAACAGTCTTATCGCAAAGCAGAAGGCAGCCTGGATGTTTAATTGTTTGTTAATTTGATGGCAGTGTGGTTACCTACTTGCAGTTGAATAGTCTTATACAGTTTAGACTCAGATCAGATAACCTGATACAGGTCTGCAGTACAGTTAGGTGTAGATGGGTGAAGTGACTTGCCAGAGGTCATTCAAGATGTCTGAGGCAGAGCCGGCTGGTCATTCAACTCTTGATGCCCATTGCTTTTTCTGCCGTATGAAAAGGAGCTTGGTAGTTTGCTTTATTAATTTTTTTCCTTCTCTCTTACAGCCCTGGTTTTCAGTCCGTCAGAGGAAATTTTTTAAAGGAGCATTATTCACAAAATTTCTCTAAAGATCAGCTATAGTTCTGTTAAATGTATATCACTAGAAGAGTATTATGAAAGATAAGGGTTTTTTGCATTTAAAGCAAGAGTGTTGTTATATATTATTTGAAAAATATCTTGAGAAACCAACTTTTATTGTCTTCACTTTCTCATGTGTTTTTTTTATGACATGCTTACAGAATCGTAGGTGATGATGATGGAGGAAAGCTCTTTACCCCTGAGGAATACGGGGAGTACAAAAGAAAAGTATTACCAATTCGGTTACAGAACAGGTTGTACGTGAGCTGGAGATCACCAACTGGCATGGACTGTAAGCTTGTGGGACCAGAGACGCTGTGCTTTTGTACTCACCGGTAGGAATCTTCTAATTTTCTTGAACTATTGTATTTTTTAAAATCAGAAGAACGTAAAATGTTTCCAGATACATTACAGTACAGTATAGGCAAGTTAATTTAAGGTCTAGGGGCTGAGAAAATTAGGTTTTAAATCATAATAACTGTTTTTAAATCTAAATCTCCATACATTTTTTGAGACTAAAATGATTTTTGTAGTCTTCAATAAATTCAGCTTTAAGGCGCGAGTTATTTTAGATCAGATTGATTCTGATAGTACTGTAAAGATGCAGCATTTTGTGATATTTATGTGATAAATGGATGTAAAAGCACCTGATATGCATTTAATTGAAAATTAACAATTAGCGGTAGGTAATATAATTAAAGATACTTTGAAACCAAACTTGTAAGATAAATGGTAAGCCTTTCAGTTTTCTGATGAATACTACCAAAGTTATAAAAGTTGCTATTTTTGCCTGTTTTAGGTATAAACAACACAAAACGGACTATGAAGTGATGCCCAAAGATCGTCCTATTTGTGTGCCTTGTAGAGTGAGGCGTTGTCCGTGCCAGTCCTATCACTATATCCCTCTAAATGGCACACAGCCCATCCGTTGTAGATGCAAACACTTTGCTGATCAGCACAGTGCAGCACCTGGATTTTCATGTATCTCTTGTAAGTTGCTGATGGACTTGCAGCATTCTTTGCTAGGAAACTCAACAGGAAGAGCATGTTAGGGATCTGTATTCTGCCCAGAGTATTAGGTATGTGCTGCCACTTGTCACTGATGTGCATTTTGGTCATTGCAGAAGGATGGGAAATGGGAAGGAAGACATCGCCTTTTGCACAAGAGGGTTTAGAACAACATTCTTTGCTTCCCCAAGTTCTGTGAAGGAGCATAAGTTTCTGAATGATTCGATTAGGTACATATGGAGACAGCCACCTAAAACTAGGCAGTATGAAAGCATCCCATTTGCAGTTTGTCATTTCCACTGCTGCATGCACGTGACTTTTCTACTTGAACTTGGTAGTTTGAGAGAGAGAAGTGTTGATCTCTGTGCCTCTGTTGCCTGGCTGAATATAATGTTAATGTATTTTTATATCTTTTCTCAACTCAATAGGAAGTAGCACTCTGTTCCCAAATTATACTATTGTTAGCACTCTAACAAATCAGTTTCCAAGCATATGGATTGTGGGTCCAGAAATGTAAATGGGAATGGAGTTTCAAGCAAAAGGCTTGAGAAGGCATTAATAGGATGCTTCTTCAGTTGTTTGAGGTTATTGTAATGAAACGGCAGTAATTATTAGCCATAGAAACTAAATAATGCATAAAGATGGTTTAGTTTGAAACCTCGTTACATAAGCTGAAAATTTTTTTGTTAGAGTTCCAGATTGTTAGTAAATTTCTTTCATGAAGTCTGTCTAATTTGTACAGGAAAAATCATAAACAGCTTTTGCTGGATAAGGATCATGTCCCCCAGAATAAAACATAAAATATTTATATGGCAGCCTTTCAAGAATTTGCTTTAAGCAATGTGAAAGTCTTAAATGTGCAATTGGATGATTCAGACTGAATCCTTAGAACACAGTGTTTTTAATAATAATTTACATTATGCACTTTTTCTAGCATTTCTCAAAAATACCTTACAGTTCTGAGGGCTTCAGAGATTACATAGAGAAGTGCCAAGACTTGTTTCTGTTTTGGACTTGTGTTGTTTTAATGTACTGGTGTTAGTCTAGCTCAGTGCTGTATAAATCTAATGTGATAGATAAATTGGAGATGTACTCTCTTTAAAATTGAAAAAATATTGCTGTTGCACTTTATATATTGGATATAATTTATTCTGTATCCAAATGCAGAGTAGGAGCTCTGTTACTGAGGAGTGCCCAAAATGATATGAAAAAGCCTTTAACGTTAATTTCCAAGAACGTGATCCTTGAACGTATTACACAAGACTTAAAAAAGAATCTTTCTTGGTTGCAAAATGAACGGTAACCATGAGCTGGAAGCAGGGTTATTTGTATAATGAAACATTTGCAAACTCAGTTCCTCAATTTCTTGTTCACATCATTGCTCCAGCAGGGTTTTGATGACGGTCTTAGCTGGAGCTAGGGCAGATACATCACTTCACTCTGTGTTTCTGAATGTCACATGTCATTTGTGTAACTATTTCAGTTACATCCTGTGGCTACGTAAGCTTAAAAACCCCCTGAAAGTCAGTCTCATGGTACTCTTACATAGAACCTACTTTGCTGTTGACATAGCCTCTGTTTACTACCCAGATAATTTTGCTAATTTTAAAAGACATTTAAATTGTGATTTGTAGCATAAAATTGCGATTTGAAGTTTTCTGGCCGTGCAACATTGACATGTGCTGTACACATTCGGAGATAATACTGCCAAAATTGCCCACAAGTTGCAACATGGGAAATCCAATTAGATATTAGGAAAGAAACGTCTGCTCCAAGGGAAGACCAACATTGGTCCAGGCTGCTCAGAGAGGTGGAATCTCAATCTTCGGAGGTACTGAAAATGACTGAATGAGACCCTGGGACTTGACGACCCCTCTGATCTAATCCCCACACCCATCCCTTCTCCTGCATTTCCATATCATGATGAAAAGAGGCTGTCAAAGGTTGCAGCAGAGACGGCTGATTGCTTGGCCCCTCATCATGTACGTGATTCCGAATAGAAAGCATAGCTGGATGCTTTTGCAGGGAAGAAACTCTAGTTTTTGACAGGATCAGTTTAGGGAAACACCGTTTTGTCTTCAGTGAAGTATAAATTCCATTCTAATCTCACTCATTACGCTTATTTATTTGTTAATTAGGTTCCAAGTGTTCAGGCTTTCATAGTTGCTTCACCTGTGCATGTGGGCAGCCAACATACGCTCATGAAACAGTTGTGGAAACTAAAGAAGAGCGCTTAGCCCAAGGAAAGCCTGTGGGGGAGGATGTTCCTTACGCTGCTATGGGAGGACTGACTGGTTTTAGTTCGCTAGCAGAAGGCTACATGAGACTCGATGACAGCGGAATAGGTAAGTGCAGCTGACCTGAGATGAAATTTTAATTCCTCAACTAAGTAGTTTTGAAAAGTAGTAATTCAACATAGATTTTCAAAGTTCGAAGGCAGGCTGGATCAATAGGAGTATGGCCAAAGGACGGGGGTTTTTTTTTTTTTTCCAGCAGTCCTTAGGTGTGAAGAGACCACTGTGACCATTTTGTCCAACTTCCTGTAGTGAATCAATAAAAAAATTCTTTATCAACATTTCTAGTGTTCAACTCAGTAACTTCTGGTTGAAGTGGAGCATTTCTTTTAGAAAGAACTCCGTAATTTCTGTTTTTCTCCTCTATGTCATAATACTTCTATGTTATATTTGCATTAATCCTTTAGCCTAATACTGTCCAGGTATTTCCTGGTGATACAGTTACAGCATTTTTTTTTTCACCTCAAAGGTTAATAGCTGTTCATAAGAAAAAGAGGTCATTTGTAGAACTTTGGTTTTTAACAGGCATATTAGTTGGCCTCGATACCTCTGCTGCTCAGTGATTTTGTGTGATTTAGTAATGGACACATTTTGTCCTGAAATACTGTTTTATTTATTATTGCCATGTACTCATTATTTCTTTATTAAATTCTGATCTGGTTTCCTGGCTTTGTCTGAAGTTTAAAAACTGTAGCATAGCCATAGCAATTAAAGAAACAAAACTTTTCCTTTCCTTTGAAGCCATCCTCTGTAATGCTTTTGTTAACTCGAGTTTATGGGGTCTGCTCTGGCCGTTGTAGAAATGAATCTGTAGCCTTGTTTTGACCCCATCATGTATGTTCTTAATATATCTCATGAAGTTAATTTTTGTTTTAATTCAATTTATTTTCTAACAGGGGCTCCTTCTGCTGAACTTTTGGAATCCCCTGTTACCAGCATGGATCATCCATTTCTAAAAGCATTTCAGGGACCTTCTAGTTCCGCTCAAACCATCTCACAGATAGCAGGTGCTATATTAGTAGGATAATACTGTTTTACAAAAAGTGTTTAATATAAAATTAGTTGATTTTATTTATGAGTTGAAGGATGCTTAGGGCTAAAATAAAAGTTAAAAATTAAAATGAATATTGAAGCCTTGTTATGTGAAAAGTTAGTGCAGCATTCATGTACTTCAAGTGCTTAGAATAATTGGTTTGTTACTGCTTGTTATTTTTGCTCATGATGTGCCTTTTGACTTCAATGATTTTTTGTAGCATTTGGTATCTTCCCCATTAATGGTGTCATTTTTTCATTTGGTCAGTTTTTTAAATTTTTAATTCCTACTAGAAGCTCATCATATCTGAATGGGTCATACATATTCAGTGCAATCCTGTGAAACTGCCTTCTGCCAGAAAGTATCTTCTGCATGGAATTACAGATCGGTTATGCTTATGATATGTCCCTTATTTAGCATAAGTATTTCGCATTTAATATAACTGTTGAACTCCTCCAAGAATATTTATAATAGCCACTAGCCTAGACTAAAAAGGTTACTCTTTGGTCCCAGTTGCTGGGGTTTGTTACTTGCCTGTAAAAGTGAGTTCTCATTTTAAATGTGTTTTGCCAATGCCAATGTAAAACATAACTACAGAAGAGCAAGTACATTAATGGAAAAAGTTTTAGGTGTGTGGTTTTTTTTTTTTCCCAGGTGGTTCTAGTGCCACAAGACAAATTTCTCATGGAAAGCATTCAGAAGATGATGACATGGCTTACTTTGAAAAGCGTTATCAAGAGCGGGCAAGTTACTACATTAATTGCTTAATTCAAATATATTTTCACAAGAGGATGATCTAAAAAAGATACACGTATGATTTAAGTGGCATATAAATGCATTATATGATTTGTTTGCTTCCTCAGAAGACACTAGCTTCCTAAAATAAAGTTTTTAATACAATTATGAGCTATTGCAGGATTTCAGAGGTCAGTCATGTCTGGGATGGTATTTACCTTAACTGGGCAGATTTTTAGTGAGGTAACTCTCCATTACAGAAAAAAAAAATATTTTACTATGTGACAAAAACACCCCCAACAAAGCAGACTTGCAGAAAGTCCCTGGTGACATTTAGAAATGTGTGTTTTGCTACCTCATTTATAAAACTTTATGATGTTCTTTTCCTTACGAATATCTGTGCAGTTGGGCTAAATCTGTGTCTTAGATGATCTGAATCACCCCCTTAGAGGTGCCTCCTCCACCCCACTGTCTATCTTAAATTTAAATGCCCTGCGGTGTAGGTTACTTAGATGCTTAAATACCTGTTCTTTCCCTACCTTAGCTCCTTAGCTCCACTGTCTCAGCTGGAAGTATGCCTTGACTGTTTATGAATTCTTTTGTAAGGCGGTGTTGGATAATTATCTTTTAAAATCTTAATTGCTGCTACACTTGCTGCTTGCAACAAGGTGTTTGTTAATGAGAAAGCTGTTGTACTTTGTGAAATTTTTAATAATTTCCTTTATTTTGGAAATCATCACAAAATACAATAAGATGTTACAAATACATATAGGAGAAAACATGTTACTGTCAAATCCAAATTGCTACATTTCTTTTTCCCCCTAAGATTTAATTTTTTTTGCAAAAGGTAGTAGGAATTTCAGATACAAACCTCAAGCCTCTGAATATGGAAAAATGTTTGAAAATGAGTTTCTGTGTAGACTAACAACAGAATTGCTTAGGAGTGAGTTCATTTGTAGACATCCAGATCAGGACTGAGGCCTTGCTTCCTTTTGACACTATTTTATGGCGGGGGGAAAAAGCATGTTAAAAATACTATTTTATTTTTCGATTGCATTTTTGATAGCAACATGCTTTCTTATGTTAGATGAGATGCAAAAATCTGTGAGTCCCTTATTATATAATTGCTCTAAATAGAATTTCATTCATTGATGTAACAATGCTCAAGAGCAACTTTTGCTTCTGAAAACAACAGATGTGTTTGTTTGGATTAATAGTCTTACTACAAAATGGCAGAGTTAAATGTATGTGTGCTGGTAAATCATACCATGCGATAAGAGCCTACTGCGTAGAAAAATCTTATGAGAGGAAGACATGACCTTGTGGACCAGTGAGGAGACATCGAGATGGAGGTTTAGCATCTACCTCAGCAACAAACTTGCTGAGTGATTTTGTGCAGGCCGGTTAGTCTAACTGTGTCTGTTGCACATCTGTAATAAAACTTCTTTCATTGACATAAAGATAAAACTGTGAACATTTGTGAGGCACTTTGGCCTGGAGGGATATGTAAATACCTAGATTGCCATTATCAGAGATAAAGCAATCCCTGGTTTGAATAGGGGAGGAGCTACAGAGCTATGGAAATGCTTATTTTCCTATGATGCAAAAGTAAGCAATGCTAGGTTGGGCTAATAATGATCTGTAGCTCTCTCCATTGAATATATCACTCTGATAAATTTATGACTGGATGAAGAGATTTAATATTGCATTACTGGCCGACTTGCAAATTAATGCTTGAACCACTCTTGGTGTCTTTCTTTGTTACAGCTGAAAAAGGAGAAGGCTGCTAAACAGAAGGAGAAAAATCCAGTACCATCAAAGAAGCCATGAGATTAATAAAGAAATAGTACATGGCATAGTGTTAGTTGTTGTATTGGAGAATATTTTTCACTGTGCCTACCTGCCCACTTGTATTTCTTCATTTCGTTATTCTGCGGGTTTGGTCTGTTGCTGAAATTAGTTTTTAATTATCTTGTTGTAATAAAATTGGTACTTTAATCAATGCATTTCTAATCTCCAGAATTGTTACATGGATATTCCTTTGAGAATGGAAAATCATGTTTAGAGATTTACAGAGCTGTTACTCAAGATCTGAGAGAATAAGCATGTATTTAAGTATTACATTGTAGTAGGGCAAAGAAAATCTATGTCCTATTCTTAGACTTTTATGATGCACTTTATTTGTAGAGTCTGTGGAACTCATCTTGTTCATGGATTTTTACTTGGCAGGATTTATTCTGCTAATATTGATATTTTAATCTTGTCTTTAAATCTTCTTTTTTTCTTTCTGTTGGTTTCACCGCCTTTATGTAAGATTGAAACATACTTTCCTTCTCTCACACTTCTCTAGGCTCTATTCTTGTCAATGTATAGATATTTTTTACATGTGAGGTTCTGTAAGCCCATGTCCACACATACTTAGTAGCTACTTGAAGGTATCCTGCTTGTATACTTTATCCCAGATTTCTCTAGCAGAGGAGAGTTCTCCTGATTCTGTTTGTCTGATACGGTCCGTAACGCTTCTACTACATTAAACTTCTGAAAAGATTAAGTGGAAATGGATATGCTATTTATTGCGTGTAAACAAATATTTGTATAGTATTTGATAAAAGCTTATTTATTCAACAGATACTCTTTCATCATGTCTAATCCAACACAGACCGAGTCCCTCAAGAAGGGAGATGTATTCTGTGTCCATATTCACAGCTGTGCCAGCATATATTGTGCTAAAGGTAGGGGACAGGAAATGTGAAATTTGTTAACTTTTTGTGGTGGTTTAAATCTGCCAAGCAGCACAGCAAGAACTTGGTACAGAATAACTGAACTGGCAGAGGCTGCGTTTTGGGAGGCAAAAACAGAGCCTGGGCTAACTGTGTTGTCTCCTTTGAAAAGAGAGAGCTGTAAGTCAGTTTGTCCTTAAAAATACCTGAAGATGTCTCTTGGACGGAAGACTTTTCAGGTGGTATGTGTGTACCGAGACTTTATAGCAAGAGTCGTGAGAAGCTAACAAAGCTGTGATTCCCACCAGAGACAATGCCTCTGTGTGCCTGATGCCTTCATGGGGCTGATCAGCAGAGGGAAGGAGGTAAGGTTGAAGCCGTTTGGTGCTGGGCAACTTGCTTTTTTGTTGAGATAACAGCTGTGGGAGAGCAGGAGAGTTCTTGGGAGGGCATGCAGGTCATACAGTGACTGATGGAGGCAGCGGAATCCGCGTGAGAAGGTAATGGAAGGCTCAATTGCCTGAATTCAAAGATTAAAAAAGGCCATTTACCTTAACTCCAAGCTATACTGCCATTACTACACATGCCAATCAGAGACGATAATCTATTAGTTTAATTTAAATGCATAATATATCAAAGTGTCTAATGAGTATTTTTAAAGTACCTTTACCTTTAAATTCTACCCTGTAACATACTGCTTTAACTTAAAAAATATAAATATTAATTTGAGCTCCCTCTTCTGGTCCTAATAAGCAATCATTTCTACAGATACCCTACTTAAAGTCTTGTAATTAAACGGGGATTTCACAATAGAATTAAAACAATCAAACAAATGTAAATAACATCGGTAAAAAATGGTTAATAAAAATATAGAAAAAATATTTCAGTCTTCAGAGAGATTATTACAAGTTTGATAGTGGAAATTTATTCTACTTTCATATTTATCCCGTGGCTGTAGCCATTAGGTAATGCTGTTCCAGAAATTTACGTGTGTATTTCAGAGGTGAGGTTTCTCACAGCAAAATATTGTTGAAGACAGAGGTTTTAATAGTTACAAAAAACTTGTGTTTCTTTTTGTACTGATAACATACATTATTTCCTAGAAGTAAAAACTTATTTTTCACATTTTGAGATAAAAATACTTGTCAGTTTTAAATATTTGCCAGATTCAGTCTTACTAAACTGTACTGTGATAATCATGAACTGTTTTTATCAAAGTTAATTTTTAAAAAAATTACTCTGTGCTTAAACTTATTTAAAATTTCCACTTAAATGATACTAAAAAGTTATTACATTTATTTCATAATATTTGGTTTTAGTTGGAAAATGGGTGGGATCATAAAAATAACAACTGCATTAAATATTGCTTAGGAGTTGTGACCACTTTTCACCCGTGTTCATGACGTCCAAGTAAAAGAAAATCTCCATACTAGAAGGCGTACTTTTGACTTCTTGGTACTCATGTAGTACTTCTTTGCAGAATTTTTATTCATATCTGTACATGAAAAACTAGGTACAATATATCTCATAGTGTTGCTGGCTGTGAAAACCAGACGCTGATTTCACATCTTAAGTGAAATTGACACTTAACTGGAATTACTCTTATCTTTATCCTAAAAAAAAAAAATAAAATTTTGTAGGATCAAATTTGCAACCTCCAATTCTATTGAAAAAATAAATTTTTTTGTAAAGGTAAAAGCAGAGACCAAATGCTAGTATGTTTGCCATTAAGAGTGGTCATTAAATAAAGAGCTCAGTTTAACATGTACTGGTTGATGGCTTGTCTTCCTGGGAGCAGTCATGAACTTTGAACATAATATCTACGGGACAGGTAAGTTACTGGTTCATCTGCATGATTTATTTATGGGCGTATATCTGTTGCTCAGCTACATGCATTAACCGTTTCTGACTCCAATCCAAGGAATCTGGCACGGGAGAAATGGTTTATGGTCATACACAGAATGCTCTGAGCTGGTAAAGACTAATTGTGTAGGTCTTGGGCAATGTTTAAGCCCTTCTAATTTTTTAAATAGCTGGCTTTCAAATCAGTATTTTGCCATTATTACAACACTCCTAGAGTGCAGAACAGCATTTTCTCACTAGTTTTAATCATCCTATGAAAAAGCTGAGATGTACCTTGGCTCTTTATGACAGTGGAGACTGGTCAGTGATCCTAAGTGGAGGGGAAGGGGCTCCTTCCCATTCCGTGCTGCTCTGATACTAAATATAAATCGCGCCTGTCTGTCTGGGGTTTGGGAGGAAGGGGAATGTGATGTGTGAATTCACAGCCAGTAACGGCATCCGTGCAGAACTACTTTGTCAAGTTGTCAGTGTCTTTACAGTATGTTGTGCATATTAAACTGTTTGCAGGTCTCCTGCCTGTATGTCCCCGGAGACTCTGGCAGTAGTTTTGTTGTACCCAAGTACCTTAAGGAAAGAGACAACTTTGCAGGTAGTGATAGTATTTTTTTCTTAGCAATAGAAAGCAACAACAAAGGTTTTCCAGTCTAAAACAACTTGCACAGGTGTACCTGTTTGTTTGGGGTTTTTTCCATAACAAAGGACAGTACTTTTGTCTAGAATCCAACTCTTGCTTTTGAGCCCTTCACGTTTGTCTTCTGGCAGAGTAACTAGTTATTTGCTTTGCATGGGTTTTAGCTCTAATTTTACATTCACTGGACTTGTGCAGTCGGCCCTGGCTGGGCCCGTAGCCCACATGCTCCTTCAGTCGCCTGTGCAACACGGTGGCACCTCTGCCTTGCTAATGGCTTCGTCAGTTTTCCTCCTCATATTAAACAAGACAGGAAAATTGCAAATTGCTGTGTGTGGAACCAAAAGATGAGCACTGACCCGTCGCAGGAGGGGAGTGTGAAGAGCAGGTTCAGAGGGTGCGTCAAGGCCAGCGGTGAGGATGTCATCAACACCAGCCTCCCTGGTGCTACTTTGCTTACGCTTCAAAACCAGGATCCGCGTGCACTGATTGACACCCTCTTGTGGGATGAAGGGCGCATCTGGGCACACAGTTATGGATTTGTAGGACAAGCCTGGTGCCTACGAGCTTTCAGAGCATTCAACAAGGCCAAGTGCAAGGGCGTGCACCTGGGTTGGGGCAATCCCAAGCACAAACACAGGCTGGGCAGAGAATGGGTTGAGAGCAGCCCTAAGGAGAAGGATTTGGAAGTTTTGGTTGATGAGAAGCTCAACATGAGCCGGCAGTGTGTGCTCACAGCCCAGAAATCCAACCGTATCCTGGGTCGCATCAAAGGAAACGTGGCCAGCAGGTCAAGGGAGGTGATTCTCCCCCTCTGCTCTGCTCTGGTGAGACCCACCTGGAGTACTGCATCCAGCTCTGGAGCCCTCAGCACAGGAAAGACACGGACCTGTTGGAAAGGATCCAGAGAAAGGCCACAGAGATGATCCAAGGGCTGGAGCACCTCTCCTGTGGGAACAGGCTGAGGGAGTTGGGGTTGTTCAGCCTGGAGAAAAGGGCTCTGGGCTGACCTTCTAGCAGCCTTCCAGTACCTGAAGGGGGCCTAGAAAAAAGCTGGGGAGGGACTTTGTACAAGGGCATGTTGCGATAGTGTTACCAGAGACAGGGCTCTGCTTTGCTTGTAAAATGATTGTTTCTTACTGACCAGCTTATTGTGTGAGAAAACAGCTAATTACTGACTTTCTTACTGTGTACAAAAAAAATAGATAGTCACTGATGTGATGTGATAGATGACAGTAATAATGAGGAGGCTCCCAGAAGTAGTTAGTCACTTCAAGGTTCTTCTGTATGTCAAGTATGTACTCCTGTACCATTGGGATAGAGTTATGGCTGCTTCAAAGAACATCCTTATTATCTTCATGAAGCTGGCAAACTTACAGCACACTTTTACTGTCCTGAGATGACTCAGTACCTT
>VXBO01012691.1:2637-19299 GCA_013400135.1 Rhinoptilus africanus
ACCTCAAAAAAAAAAAAATCCCGTGTTGATCAGAAGTCTCTGTCTTTGGAGGAATCGGTCCATTCCTTGCAGACTACTTCTAATCACAGTTCAAGCAAATGTAAAGTTCTTAATTTAAAATTCTGTAATTGTAACATTTACTGGATTACTGGATGCACATGTTTTATTCTTCTTCAGATAAGGGAATATTTTTCCCACTACTTCGCTAAATGCATGCTAGCTGTAGCGATAGAGCCATTAAACTGAAGGATATGAAAAAAAGGAGCACTCATTCCATTCCTTAGGCCACTTAATAAAGGAAAAAGCAACACCTGTACCTCTTGTTCATTCCACATCTCATAAATTTCTCCGCAAATTTTTCAAAAAGACAAGTTCAATGGAGAAGAGAAAAATACTTCTGCCACTAAGTCCAAGGTCTGGGATCTTGATTTTAACAATCTTCACTTTACATGCTTACCTCTTATAAATTTGCGTGAAAACATAGTAAACTGTAGGCTCCATTTTGATGTCCAGTAAGTCCTTTCGAAATGAATCTTGTGAATGCTAATAAAGGTAAACATTATTAAGTGAAATTAAAAATTTTCATGAAGTTTCTACAAATATTAAAACTTCTTGTTCTGTATAAGAAACAAATTACTACACAGGTGAAAGAAATACTACTTATATAGATTAAACTGAGTGCTATAGAAATAAATAATCACATAAATAAATAGCATGAAAAACATTGATGACTTGTACTATAAAATAGTAGAAGCAGAGCATAAAGAAATAGAAAGATCTTATATCAGACTATTAAGTGACATACAGTTATGTAGCTGGGAAGGATGTGCTATATAGGAATATTTTTATTTCTGATTCCTTAATTCTCCCTCTTCCTTATTTGCACATTTAAACTAATTTTGTTATTACTTTTTATAAGTACATTTCAATTATGTATTTCCCGGTTTAAACTAAGACGTGTAGCCTTATCCAACACCATCTACTTTTAATAAGATTCTTCCCACCAACCATTGAGAATTGATTTAGAAACAGCTTCCGCCATTCTGTTGCCGCAAAGTAATATAATAAGGTAAAATAACAGAAAATTCTTTCTCTTGCAGTCCTCAAATTAAATGATGATAAAGTTATCTTCTTTATACTGGAATATTTTGGGTTGCTTTAAGTATGTAAAGTGGTTTAGACCTTGGAAACTTTTTGTTGAAATTCAATGGCACAATTAAAAACCAATGGCTTATATAAAATTAATTAGGCAAAATGCTGACATAATAAATTGTATTTTTTCTATAACCACACATGGAGACACCAGCAAGCACGTGTTTTGTATAATACATCATAATTGTCCTGAAAGAGTTATGACTATGTATTAGGACAATCCATAATATGAAGCTATTAAAAAGTTAATATGGATAAACCCTCCAAGACGAGATGTGTAGAGAAAACCTGCAGAGGCAAGGCAGCTAATTTTTAAATGTTAACTTGAATATTATGCTGGGAAAATTTCATTAAAGAAATAAATAGGGCTAGACGGTGCGAGCATACCACTGAACGCTGTTGTTCACTCATGTAAATAAACTATTTTTTTTTTATCAGAATCTCATAATCAGAGCAACAGCAAAAAATTCTGGAGCAGAAGTTGTGTGTAAAATAAATATTAAAACAAACAGGTTTTGACTTGATTTTGAAACCAAGTTTCTACTATAGCAGTATGCTCAAAAAATGTTAATAGTGGGAGGATTGCAGTGATTTTGGGGGGGCTTTCAATTTATTTTTCTGTAAAAAAATGCTAATTCAGCATTTGTATACACACAATCTGTTGGCACAGCAGAGAAATATCTAAGGAATAGATAACTCACGTTTTGGACACTCTTTTTTGCGCAGTATTGACAATAGCATAGGTAAAAAGTTAATTCTGTTTTAATTAATGTACTCATAAGACATTTAAAGAAGGCTAGTTATCTAGATCAGTTAATTTTCTGTTCAGCAGCAAGATGTTCCTAGATTTTAATTCCATGGGATGTGGAAGTTCTATCAAGGGTTTCTGTTAAAGAAAGCAAGATTATTAAATAAAAGGAAAAGGGTTCCACAAAAACATATGTAGTATAAGAGAATGATTGTAAGGAGTCAGCTGAGGGTTTAAACATTTTTGTTATTCCTGAACTGAATAACACATCAGAGCCTTTCATCCCTAAGGTAGTTAATGTGTCAAGATGGGATAAGACACTTAGTAATATGGATGATTGACTTTCCCTGAAACAGAGGCTGGTATTTCCAAGGTCAGAAACAAGGATTCTCAGAAAACTAAAAATTCTAAGATAGAAATATTTTTTTTTTAATTATTATTTATGTAGGATAGTGTGGTTGAAAGAATAGTATTGTAACAAAAAGGCAATCTGGCCCTCTGCTATTACTGTATTCCTGAATAATGGTCTAGTCATAAGCAAGTGTGAGAAATAGTCCAGAAATACATAAGAGAAGAAATAATGTGTCATGTCTAGTTCCTCTACTCATGGATAGTTTATATACTTTAATGGGATATTTTGTCAGAGGTGTATATAACTAAACATTTTACACTTAAAATCTCTTCCAGTCATTTTTTACAGTATCTATGTTGTTGAGGTAGGATGCTGTGAAAAATTAATCTCAGCACATGATCCTGTGAAAATGTGTACAGATCTGAATATTCATTGTTCCCATTGAAGTCTGTGGGAATATGACTGTAGCATAAAATACTGAATTATAAGTGCAGCAAGACTCAGACTCAGAAAGGAATTAGAGATACCTGTGTTCAGCATACTGATTTTCAAAATCTCACACTGCACACAACGGTTAGTATGACCGGGTTTAGATGTGATAACTTGCCAGTTTCTGCATCCTGTGTTAGCGTAAGAAAAGAAGGAACTTGTTCACTTTCTTAGATGATGATGACAGATGGCAGGTACTAGGTGACAAAACACGGCTGTGGGCTTACAAATAGGATGAGGATGGCCCCAGGAAGTTTTCTAAATCCAGGAGATGGTGAAGATTTAAAACATAACTTTCACAATATACCTGTAAATTAATTTCGCCAATATATTTGTTGGTATAAACCCATTTGCAGGTGACTATGATTTTCCATATTTCCTGTAGAAAATTGGATGCCTAAGTCAGATTTGCTGGGTGACATAGGCAGAGAGGTGCCTGGAGGTTAGACCTTAGCTGTGGTGGCCCTAAAGCTTTTGAGCTGATGAGTGCCCTCTTCTCCGCACACTGGTCACTGTGCAGGGGCAGAATATTCTGTTCCCAGTTCACACTTCATTTGCCACTATGCTATGGTGCTGTAATGTGCATCACTCCCATTCACATTTATTGAGAAGAAAATAACTTGGAAAATCTTTACTTAGTTGACCCTTGGTAAAGCTCTGATAGGAAAAGACTCCATTGTCCTCCATGGAAGTCACTGCTGGCCACTAGAGTATAGTGCATGGTAGAACCTAGGGATTTCCATGGATCTGGATGTAAACAAACAATCCTGGAGTTGTGCCACTTTGGAATACCTGCAATGGTAATTGTGCAGAGTATTCTGTCAAGTAGGTTGTGAACTATATCTCTCAATGGTTGAAAGCCCATCTTGCAGATGTACCTTTCCTTTCACTTGACGGTGCAGAATTGAAGTAATTTCCAGTTTTCTCTACTGTGATGTTGGTTTGGTATCTAAACCAACATTATTTTCAAAGAACAAAAGATTTTGGGTCGCCTACCTTGTAATTGTAATCTATACCTTAACTGTAATAATTATGTACTTTAAAAATGCAATCTATGTTGTTGTAATATAGGCATTTCTTACTCCACCTTCCTTTTCTCTTTTTCAGTCAGAGAGAATAAATTATAAATTCTGCCTGGAAATGCATACCACAATGCTCTTAATTCTTCCATATGTAGTTCTAAAAGTATTGCATATGATTCCAGGCACCTATTAAGGCTACCTTATTTGCAGTGCTTGAGTCATGCTTTGGAGATTCTTTCGCTTTTGCTAACTTAGAGATATAATCAAACATGGAAGGTGGTCAGAAAAGAAGATTCAGCTGTTTTTCAGATGGGCCTCACAGTTCAGCCTACGGTTTGGCTTAATTTCTTGTTGCTGGAGAAGTGGATTCCGCACTAGGATTTAGGAGAAATTAAATATGAGGTACAACCTTATCAAACTGGCAAGGTTCTTTGGGATTGGAAATAACGTATTTCCTACTGGTTTAACAGGTCTGTATATTCTGAAAGTGCTTGTGTTCAGATTAAATCTTCAGAAAAAAGATTATGTGGAAAGGAAATGGTCAGCAGCATTCTATCAGAGAAAGATGAGACTTCATCAGAAACAGACACACAAAGAACATCTTGAACAGAATGAACCTGTGCCTTGCTAGATACAGAATAAACACAGTGAATTTTTGTTCACATAATATGAAAAGTCACAAATGCACTTTTGAGACCATAAATATGTATCATCTAGCACACTCACGATGAACATTTGCTCTCTGCCATTTGACTAGCGTCAGAGACACTGTAAATAGACAATGTCTTCAAGTTTTGTGAACTGAGATGAAATGAGAGACATTCAATTAAAATCAGATTCTTTTAGTTAAGAAGAATTATCGTGGGAAGCCAGATTTATGTTTGCTTCACTCACTTGAAAACGGTGGATGATAAAACAAGGACAGAGGAATTTGATTATTGATTCATCTCAGTTGCATCTTCTGTAAAACAGAATGAATTCCTATCGACTTTCCTGATGGAATAATCTGCACAGTGACTTCTCATTCATCAGTCTACATTTGTCTTATTTTGGTCTAAAAAAGCATTATGGGTTCCAACCTCCCTGGAAAGTGCTTACTGCTGAAAAGATCTCTATTCTGTTGAGACATTTTAGAATTTAGCTGTACAATCTCAGATCATTTTGTGTGATTACTCACCATTTTCAAATCAGTTTTAGACAGTAAGAGAAAACAGTGTTATTTCACCAGATTTCAGTCACAGAAGAAATAGTTCCCTAGTGGATGATACAAGTTTAATGGTTTAAAAAGTTAATTTTTTTATTGTAGTGTGTGTGATTTTCTCAGATCAACATTTAAGGCAATGAACAGCAGTCACACTTATGAATGTCTACGAGCAGGATCAATAGAAAAATGCATTATCTTCTCTCTGAGTATAGTAGTACTTTGCATGAAGTTTTCTGCAGAAAGCATTTTTTTGAGAGACAAAAGACCAGTTAGAAGGGAAAACAATCAATGTGTTTTATAATATTTCTCCATTCAATGTATGACAAATAAGATGTAGAAAATGCAATAACAGAATGAACTTTATCAACCTTAAAATCACAGAGCACGCAAATCAGTTGTGCAAAATGTTCATAAATCCACGGTCATAATGAGTTGCACTGGTCTCATGGTGGTTTAATGCTGCTGGTGCATAATGGTGAATCAATATCATCACATATTTTACTGTAACTATTTTACATACCTGTTTTGTTAATAGCTCACTTTCTTTAATTTGTCTTTCATTTTAGTTGCTGTGCTTGAAGTTGTGAAAATAGAAATATTATTGACCTTTTTTGCCATTTTCATTTTACTTCTTGTTCAATTGTGTGAGTCTGGCATCAGTTCGCTCATGCAATACTTAAAAGCCATAGGTCTTTACAGGCCTTGAAGGAGCAGAATATGATATTGAAAATTGCTGCCATTTCTTCATAGCTACAGTGGCCATTATTAGAATTCCGTGTTTGCAAATCAAGTAGCAAACCAGGGAACTGAACCTACAGCTTTGAGTGAAACAGATACAATAACCATATTGTCTCTCCACTAAAGAACAACACTTAAGAGGACATGAAAGATCTGTTTGTGTTCAAAAATCTACAACCACATCTTAATTACTGACAAGTGTGGGAAGGAAGGAACAGCAGGGACTTGTATGGTTCTTCTCCTCTGACAAACGCATTTTGAGGGCTGAAGGTTTGGCCCCTCAGTGTAAGAATAAATCCTTGAATGAAACTCTGTACTGTGTGTTATGCTGCATTTCACCCAGGGTCCCATACTTTGAAGTGCTTGGAATGAATTACATACCAGAATGCCATATATCCACAGAATCACCAAATCACAGAGTGGCTCAAGTTGGAAGGCACATCTAAAAGTCCAACCCCCCAACTCAGAGCACAGTCACCTAGAGCATGTTGCCCAGGACCATGTCCAGCTTGATCCTGAATAACTCCAAGAGTTGAGATTCCACAGCCTCTCAGGGCAGCCTGTTCCAGTGTTTGGCCACTCTCACAGCAAAAAAACCTTTGTTCTTGTGTTTAATTTTACATATTTCAGCTTGTGTCCATCTTTCTTGTCCTGTCACTGTTTACCACTGTGAAAAGTGATCTCCGTCTTTCCTCTCTGCTATCAGGGATTTCTATGCAGACTTTAGGAAGCAGATACGGTAACAAAAGCAAGGACTGAAATGGACTTATACCCTTTTATTATGTCACTTGAAAAAGCTACTATATGAATACTGCTGATGGATGGAAAACAAGATTGAATAACAATATCCTGAAGCTTTTGTTTTCTGTGCTGCTCTTGTTCATGGAGGTACCTCTCAATTCTTTCCAACAATATCTGATGAAAACATTTCAAGAGACATTATCGTATTGAAATAACAGTGAATTCTTTCACTTGAAGACAGACAATAAGACTTCCCCTCCTTTTGCTAGGCAAACTCCCCTTAATGTCAAAGTAAGTTTATTTGAGAAATGATCAAGTGACAGCTCTAATAATTAGACCCTCACATGAATGTCCATTTAATGTTTTAAATAGTATAATTTTTAAATTTCCTTTTTAGCAATTGAATTGACTTCTTAAATCTACCTCGAAGATGATTGAAGAAGAACATTGTTGCAAACTCTTCAGAACGTGAGATTAAATGCAGTCTTGTGATCTAGGTTGAAAACAACATAATTGGGTGCAATAAAGAAAGTAGTTCATATAAAGAGAGATTAATTCAGCGTGAAAGTATAGGCAAAGGATAGGCAAAAGTTGCAGAGGGAGGAACATGGAAATTGCAGTAGTCATGTAAATAAATACTACTCCGATACAATACTAAATAATAATATTAACAGACAAGTGCTTTATTGGCTTGCAGTGAAAGAGAAGTATCATATTTTTTAAAAAGTTGAGGTTACTGCTGAGCAACTTATTCTGCTGAATTCTTATTTTAGGGAAAGGAAATTTACCTAAGCATCGCTTAGCTCCATTTTTCCCCATGTTCATGGACTGCATTCCATTTAACAGCAGTTTAGTTTCAGAATATGGCATCTGTACCCAGGGTTTATTTGCCTTTTAATATAACAGATACAAACTAGAAGAAGTCCAGAAGCAAAAAAATAAAATATGCTGAAAGGCTTGTAAATGGGTACCCATAGTACCCACAGTCTGCACATGCTATGCAGACTACTGAAAAGTGTACTGAAATAAGATATGAGGATTGTTCTTGCTTGCCTGTGAGACATTACAAAGTAGTCAAGAACAAGTGGAAAAGGAGGTATGAGTGAGTTTAAGATGTAGTATAAGGGACTAAAATTATAGACTTATCCTACATGAACTGACTTTCCTAACTTGATCTCTTTTGACTATAAGGGGACCTTAGCTACCTGGCACACTTGCAGACATCTAAGGAAGAAATGTCTCACACTGTGACCTCAACATCTTGCATAGTGCTTAAAAGCTTTTGTGTGGAATCAGAGAAAAGTATGAAAGTAAGTAGCATCAGGGAAGCTGAGTGATACACGAGTCCGACAGGCTATTAGCCTCAGTTGGTCAAGAAAGGAGGGTATAGTGCTGATAGCTATACAGAGGATCAGGTGACCAGAAAACATATGAGCACAAGGTGATGAGAGGAGAACAGGGAAAAAAGGATGTGATGGATGGAAACTTTTGACCTTTCTTTGAGGCCTGAAACTTTTTGTAGATTTTTTTTGTATAGTGAGAACAGAACAAAATAATTTCATTAACACCACCACATCATTAATAATATTTCAGTTTATAGTAGTCAAAATTTTTGTTAAAAAATACTTTTTCTCACACCTTTTCACACACCACTACTGTCCATCAAACCGACATTTCCCCACTTCCCTCCATTCTTGCAAATCTGTTTTCCCTTCGTCTGGGAGTCTGAGAATTTCTCAGTGTTTTGGGACAGCAAGGATCCCCCAACGTGTCTGCAGCCTACTTCATGGCAGTTGCATTGGATGATCACACTATCTCTTTACAGAAGAAAGCTGCTGAAACATGGTCTGATCATCCATATTTCCATTAGTCTTAGTAACTCCCCTGTGTAATGAACTGTCTGGGCCAGCAGCTGACAGATAATCAGAGCTGATGACCACAACAGCTCTGTGAAGTGATCAGCCTTCAGGGAGGTGACAAACACCTATTCTCGGCAAGGGTAGTCTTTCGGAATACATCAAGATAGATTTAGTTAGGGTTACTTAAAGGCCTCTGAGGCACATAGTGAAGCAAACAGCTGTGGTGTGGAAGGCACTGCAGCCTCTGGCTGCTCATTCTGCCCCTTCGTTGAAGGTTACTGCCATCATAGAAAAAGCTGACAGAAGTGAATCCGCGCTCATATTTCAACAGTTGCCGTTCACAGGCTGATTTATGAGGGCAAACTCTACAGCTGAGGTATGGATTGACAGCTTGAGTGGCTGAGGTATTGACTGTTGGGATCAGCAGCACCTTAAACCATTGCAGCTAAATCCAGGAGTGACTTAACTTCATAAAGCTTAAAGCTATTATTTTGAAATTTATTACATGCTATGCCCCTGAAATTGTCTTATGAAACTAGAATAATGTGAAACTAAGCATTCGCACAATGTCAGGTTTCCAAATTAAAAGGATTTCAACTTTTAAAATTCATCATCTTAACATTGTACTACTATAAAATGGTGCTTATATGAGAAATTGCAGAAAAGAACAAGAAGAATGAGCAGAGTTCTTGAAAACACGACCTCTGAAGAAAGGATAGGATTTGAAGAAAAAAAAAAATGACTGGAAGGGATATAAAATAGCACTCTTTGATATGCAAAAGGTAGTTACAAAGAGGAAAGGAATAATCTGTTCTCTGTGTCAGCCTTGGATAGAACAAGAAGTAATGGTCTTAAATTAGAGCAAAGGAAATTTAGATTATGTATTAGGAAAAGATTTTCAACTATAAATCACGGAAAAGGACTGTCTAGGGAGACTGTGGAATTTTCAGTACTGGAAGTTTTTGAGAACAGGCTGGGCAGAAGCTTTCAAGGTTGAATAAGGTGGAGGTGATCATGTCCTGGGAAAGAATGGTAAACTCTTGAAGTTCTCTTTGAGATCTATTTTCTGCTGAAATGTCTAATACATCACATGAATTTAAGTACAATTTAATTGAAAAAAGCCAAACTGGTGGCCAAAGAGTGTAAAAAATGAAGTACATACAGGTTTACTGACTAGCAGATTATACTAGGACTGATTTACTGCTATGCTGTGAAATGCATTACATATTGATAACTTTAGCTTATCCAGCTGGGAAACACACCAAATGGTTCAGAAATTGCCAAAGTGCCTTCCCTTCTCTTCTCTTCTTTTGCCTTTAAAGTTATTTTTAACTTTTTTCTGCATTAATTGGATTGTGATGGCTAACAAAAGAAAATGCTTCTCCACTTCCCTTTGTACTCAGATCTTAAGTATCATCAATCTGTACAGCTTATATACAAGGGCTTCCACCACTTTGGTTATTCAAGTAATTTTTGAATGGTATGCAACTACTATCCGAGCTACCCAAGATGCCTTCTTATGTATATGAGCAATCTAGCATGGAGTTACCATCTATCTATCAGTGCGGATGCTACTTAAGCAAATGAAGATTGGGAGATTCAAATTTCAGTCACAAAATAGACCCAAGAATGCTAAAAAAGATTCTATTTACTTTTTTTCTGATAAGCTTTTTTGGAAAGGAGTGGTCATTAGCCTCATGAAAATTTATTCTGGAAGAGCTTTCTCTGTGGATTTTGCCAGTTTATAATGTTGTGTTGTATAGCAGATCTGCATGGTGAAGTCTAAGACATGTCTGTGGTCAGCAATAAAAGCTGTCCTTTGCAAGGTATTCCAGGAGAAGTAGAACTTAATACTGTACATTTCATTATGAGGTTATAAAGATAACTGAAATACCTTTACCATAATTTAGCTCAAATATTTTAAAGGTTAATGGTTTATTAGGACAATGAGCTCCACAAAAAGTCATATCAGGTAAACTCATAAAAGCAAACATCTTGAAATAGAATTATAAAATCATAGAAGCATTGAGGTCAGAAGGAGCCTCCGAAGATCACCTGGTCCAGGCCCCTTGCTCAAAGCAAGTTCAGATAGTGCAGGGGGCTCAGGACTGTGCCCATATGAGTTTTGCATATATCTAAGGGTGGAGGACCCACAGCCACTCTGTGCAGCTATTCCCATGCTTTGTGTTCAGCCACATTGTGAAGAAGTTTTCTCTCATAATGTGGAATTTTCTGTATTTCAACTTATGCCTGTTGCCTCTTTTCCTTTCACTGATTAACACTGAGAAGATTTTGGATCTATCTTCCTTAATGCCTCCATCGGGTACTCATATATATCAGTAAGATTCCCCCTGAGCTTTCTCTTTTCCAGGCTGAACACTCCTGGCTCTCCCAACCTCTCCTTGCAAGTCAGATGCTACAATCCATTTATCATGTCCATTGCCCTTTGCTAGAGCAGTATGTCCATACTGCTCTTGTACCTGGGGAGCCCAGCATTAGACACAGCATTCCATGTGTCATACCAGTGCTGATTAGAGAAGGATCATCTCCCCTGACCTCCTGGCAATGCTTTGTGTAACACAGATCAGGAGGCTGTTATTCTTTGTTCCAAAGGTGAACTGCGGATTCATCTTGAACTTCTTGTCCACTAGGACCACCAGGTCCTTTTCTGCAAAGCAGCATCTGGTCGGCCCTCAGCCTGTACTAGCGCATCAAGTTATTCTTCCCCAAGTGCAGGAATTGTTACTTCCTTGTGTAGATCTTCGTTAGGTTCTTCACAGCCCATTTCTCCAGTCTGGTGAGGTCCCTCTGAACGCCAGGGCAATAACCTGCTGGGCAGGGCTGGACAAAGCTTGGCAGTCCCTCCACAACGTCCCAGATCTGAGTCCCCAGCAAGCAGCAAACCTGCCTAAGCAGCAGATCAGGTTGGCAGATAGAAGTCTTTGCCCTCCGTATCAAGGTGTCTCCCACTGCTATTGCTTACTGCTTCCTTGGGGTGCTGCTACAGGGCTCAGCTCAGCCAGGCTGGTGTCTCCAATAAAAACGAAAGCTACCAAATCTCAGGCAGTAGGGAGCCATGTTCCACCTAGAGTACCTTTTGCTGTATTATATCTTTCCAGTGTATTTTCTCCATTTCAAGGGGACTTTTTTTTTCACCTTGCTATTGAAACAGTACATTTGAAAAAACATAGCATTGGAGAAAAGACATAAGTGATGTTGCACACTAATTTTCTTTTCAATAAAAAAAAAGAAGAAAAGCACTTTTAGTGGTTTGAGATACTTCTGTACCAACTGAAAGACAGCCTTTTATAAGAGGTAAATCTACTTTGTCAGTTATTTTAGTATTTTGGCTTATATTGTAGGAGTCCTGCATGATCCTGGTTGGAAAATGTGAATATAATATGAGGAAGCATTTGAAGGTCAAGCAAGGGAAAAGTTTATCCATCCTTATCAAGGATATGGATACTCCAGCTATTTGGCAAAAAAGAAAAGGTGAATAAACATTTAAAGGAAATGAAATTAAAATTATATTGTCAGCTACTCAAAGAAAAAAGATAATCATTCAGTGTTGTCACACTGAAGTTCTTTGGGACTCTAGTTCCAACTCTTTTAAAAGGGTCAGTAGCAGTTATATGTCTTCAAAAATTTTTATTGCCTTGTTTGACCTAATCCACACAGAGATTTTAAGAATCACTACAGTACTCATAACCACCATGCAGATGCTGCAAATCTGCCAAACAGATCTATCAAAAATACATCCATACTGGGAAAAGTGAATTGAAAACAGGCTGAACAGCTGGGCCCAGAGGGTGGTGATCAGTGGCACAAAATCTAGTTGGAAGCCAGTAACTAACAGCATACCCCAGGGTTCAACACTGAATCCAAAACTGTTCAACATGTTCATTAATTAACTGAATGATGGGGCAGAGTGTAGTCTCAGCAAGTTTACTGATGACACAAAATGGGGAGGAGAAGCTGATACACCAGAGGATTGTGATCTTGCCAGCCCCTGCCATTCAGAGGATCTCAACAAGATGGAGAAATGCGTTGACAAGAACCTCAGGAATTTCAAAAAGGAATGTGAAGATTTGCATCTGTGGAGGAAAAACCACAGGCACCAGTGTACACTGAGGCAGACTCAGAAGTTTTGCAGAAATCCTGGAGGAAAGCATCTCGGCAGTAAAGGACACAGGGATCCTGGAGGACACCAAATTGAACATAAGCTAGCAGTGTGCCCTTGCTGCAAAGAAGTTTAATGGTATCCTGGGCTGCATGAGGTGGAGTGTTGCCAGCAGGTTGAGGGAGGCGATCCTGCCCCTCTGCTCAGCTCTGGTAAAGCCACACCCGGAGAATTGTGTCTGATTCTGATCTCCCCAACACAAGAGAGATATGGAGCTACTGGAAAGAGTCCAGTGAAGAGACACACAGATGAGGAAGGGATTGGAGCATGTCTGTTGTGAGGAGATGCTGAGAGATCTAGGACCTAGAGAAAAAAAGGCTCAGGGGCATCTTATTAATGTAGATAAATACCTGAAGGAAGGGCGTAAAGAAGACCCAGAGCCAGGCTCCTTCCAATGGTGCCTGGTGACAGGACCAGAGGCAATAGGTACAAACTGAAACACAGGAGGTTCTGCTTGAATATCAGTAAACATTTTTTCACTGAGGGTGACCGAGCAGTGGCACAGGCTGCCCAGGGAGGTTGTGGGATCCCCATGCATGGAGATATTAAAAAACTATTATTCACTCTTATTATCTTCTTTTACTGTAGTTTCTAGTATGAACTCTGTAAAAGAATTTCAGTCATGAACAGTATGGTCAGGCAAACTAAATGACTGAATGCCATGGTCCATTTGGATCTCTCAAATTTATGGGACAACTCTGTAAGTTGAACATTATTTCATGGGCTCATTAGGTAAAGAAACAAATCAAACAAGAGCTCAATCCCCTTTGTACAGACTCATCTAGCACATGAATTTTGTAATTAATTACTTCATTAATTCTCAAATTCACCACACATTCTTCAATAACTCACAAGTATTGCAGTAACTCACAAATTCTCTAACTCATATGTCTATGAGCAAAACACTCACCTAGCCAATGGTGAGAGCGCTTACCCTGTCTCCTCCGTCAAGGTATACACATCCCCTGTATCATCAAACTAGGAAGCATGAAAGCCTCACAAGCCCAGCTGCTGTTCAGTCTGCATCAAAACCTTTATGAGTAACCTGACATATTTATACCTTCCATCTTTGAAAGATTGGTCTATACAATTTCTGTAAATTAGTGGACTCTGAAGAAACTGCCAAGCGGTTACTATGCAAAAATCTAGGAGATGGTGGAGACAGTAAGCTGCAGGTGATAATGGCTGCGAGACAGCCCTTATATATTCTAGTCCATTGTGTCCTGTGTGAGTGTTGCTCTCACTTAGACCTAAATGTTCTTCTTCCAGCTTACATCAGGCCTTAGCATGAGCTGTCTGTTAGGCCAAATCCCGAAAAGAAATTCAGGGAATAATAACACTGGGGGACCAGGATCATGGAGAATCTCATGAAGGACTGTCACCTGGCAGTAGCCCATGATCCTTAGGTTCCTCAATTCAGTATTTAGGCTTTCCCTGTGCCTATCACATCTCTGTGCAGATTTTTGCCCAAAAACCCTAGAAATTGCTGCTAATGTCAGTCTTACAGAGAGATCTTTCTCAGAGGCAATATTTGAGGATTTCCTCTGCTCAGTGACACACATTTTACAGGACTGTTGTTTGCCATTTTTTCTATCTGTCTTTTATTTGCCACTTTTTTATCTGTTTTCTGTAGAGTATTTAATATGAAAGTTGCTGCTGGAATAAAAACAAAGCTGCATCGAACCAGTAAAAATAGACACATAGTCCTTTGTAGTAAACTGCACAGAAGACTGAAATAAACTTTAAGGGAAAAACCGATCTTTTTTTCATGTCATGTAGCTCTTTAAGCAAATCAATAGGAACCAAGACATTTTGTAGAAAACACTGTGAATGCAGGAAGCCAACACAGAGAATATTAGATTCAAGAAGAAACAAAGCTACTTTGAAATTCTATTCTACAAGCTCATGCATTTTGATAAGTATAGGTCTACCTTCCTACAAAAAGTGGGGAGCTGCAGGACCCCAAACAGCATGAGACATGCAATTTTTTGGGCTGGTCTGTCTGCTATGGTGGACTACGAAGGAACCAGAATTATTTCTCAAACTCCCAAAGCAACACTGAAAAATGATCATGTGTCAAGGAGCTGTCATCAAATACTCCAGAGCTAGGAACAGTTCTGTGTTGAGAAGTCTGACTTGGCTGGCTATTGGCTCTGCTGCACCTCTAGAGTGAGCAAGTGACAATTACCAATACATAATATCTTTCTCCTTCTGTCCTATTTATTTATATATATTGAATGACGATGCAACCTGGAATGAGGTTTCATTGGCCTACCTTAGAGAGTTTCTATGACAATGACACCACAAGGGGAAAACTAGGGACAGATGATAAGGGTAATAAATAAGATGTTTGATGTTTCCTTTTATGCACACAGTAATCAACAATATTGCTAACAAGTGCAGTTAGACCACTGGACCAATCTGGCTTTCATATTTAAAAAAAAAATCTTCAAAACACATAAGTCTAAATACAAAGCATACTTTTATTACCCTGATACAGGTAACATATCAAACTTTCAGATGTGATAATGTAATGGGTCTAGAATGTATACTTAGCCAGAATTTCAAATACCAAATTTGAAATCTCTCTGCAAATAAGAGATTTTAAATGTCAAATAGAGTTAAAGTTCTGGAATTTCTGGCATTTAAAAAATCTCACCTAACCTTTGCTGATATGGTTTTAACAAATGTTGGAACAGCTTTCATTACCATTGCAATGCAGACACTGAATCTTTAAAGGAAATGTCAAACATTAAGAACATGTCTGGTAGCTTCTGTATTTTTAGTAGCTCATTTCCTATTGGTGTTTAAAAACTTACCCATGTACGAATTCTTTGTGCTAAATAAGAGGCAGAGGTCAGCTTAGACTTCTGATGTAAGTTATTTCCCTTTCTTCTTTAGCATGAAAACAGTAGCCTTCTGCAAGTGATGCCTTTGAGGAAATACAATTTTTTTTTCCCCTTTATAATAGGATTGTAAAATGCAGCTTAATTTGACATATCAAAAGTTGGAGTTCCTATTCTTTTCAAAATAAAAAAAAATTCTCATAAAAGGAGAGAAAGTTGTCTTTAAGATGATTAGAATATTTTATGTTGGAAACTTAGTGTGTCATTTACTTCATCTAAGTTGACCTGTCTGAATTTTAGGCACTGTGCTAGGCATCAGGTAAGTTAGCAATTTAAGCACCTTTTCTAATCACTGGGGAGAGACAGGTTCCCAACTCTAAACAGTAAAGGCAGTTCACCCGATCTAGTTCAGGCATTTAGCTTAGGATAAATTAGTTTTTCTTCTAGAATGGTGAATCTCTTTTCCTTTACAGTACACTAGATTAGGACAAGCTAAGTTTTTTCTAGTTAAAGCTATGTAAATAAATTCCATCCTGCCTTGGTTTAACCCCAGCCAGCAATTCAGTGCCACACAGCTGCTAGCTTACTTTCTCCCAGTGGGATGGGGAAGAGAACCAGAACAGTAAAAGTGAGAAGACTCGTGGGTTGAGATAAATACAGATTAATAAGTAAGGCAAAAGCCATGCATGCAAGTAAAACAAGGAATTCATTCGCTACTTCCCATCAGCTGGCAAGTGTTCATCCAGCTCCAGGAAAGCATGGCTCCATCACACTGTTACTTGGGAAGACAAAACTCCATAACTCTAAATGTTCCCCTTTCCTTCTTCTTTCCCCAGCTTTATAGGCTGAGTATCCCTTTGGTCAACTGGAGTCAGCTGTTCCAGCTGTGTCCCCTCCCAGTTTCTTGGGTGCCACCTGCTTTCTTGTTAGCAGGCCAATATGAGAAGCTGAAAAGTCCTTGACTGCTTAGGAACAAATAAAATACTAGTGTGTTATCAAAATTATTCTCATCCTAAATCCAAAACAGGGCACTATATCAGCTGCTGGTAAGAAAATTGACTCTATCCAAGACAAAATTAGGATAGTATCCACCCCTTATTCCAATCCACAGATGTCATGCTTAGTATATAAGGGGGGTTTGTCTGGTGGGCAGAAATCCATCATCTCTGCCTGAGATAGGCTGGGCAGTCAATCATCATGTGGTGAGAACAATTTGCATCACTTTATTTTGTATATTCTTTGCCCATTGTTATTATTATAATTATCTTCCATTATTCTATTAAATTGTATTTATCTCAACCTACGAGTTTATTTCTTCCTTTTCTTCTCTC
>VXBO01012691.1:19361-37206 GCA_013400135.1 Rhinoptilus africanus
AGGTGTGATTGAACAGCTGCTTGGTCTTACTTGCTGGCTGGGTTAAACCACAACACATCTAAATGACTTATTCAGAACAAGTATGTGCTGCCCAGCTCCCAGTTTAGCTAACTCTGATGTGCCCTCATTCTAGGAAGTGCTTCCAGATGTCTACTTTCGGATGCTTCCTAACTTCTGGATCTGCCTAAAAACAGTCACTACTGTTTTGTCCCTTGCTGTCTTCTCCAAGGATCCTGTTTATAAAAAAGTAATTTGATAAAATGTTTACTAAGTACCAGGACCCAATAGACCCACCTCCGCAAAAGACCACTTTCTTGCCCAAACAGATAGGTCCTTTGAACTTATTTTTTCCATCCTCAGTTCCTTGGGTTTTGAACCTGTGTCTTCAGAGTGGTTCAGTTCTAGCAAAGAGAATGACAAGTGTCTCATTTCCAAAGTATAAAGTAACCTGGTGATGACGGTACACCCTCCTGGAAAGCTGGACCAAAACAAGAAACAAACAAAAAAAACCACCAAACAAACAAACCCCAAACCCCACCGTGGCTTATATTAACTTTAGTGTGACAATCATGGCACATTAGAGAGCTCCGTCTCAGAGGTGAGCTGAAAACACGTGTAATAGCTCTTGTCTGCTAGACCTGCATCAACAGGACTGCTGCCAGCAGCAGGAATTGCTGCAGACACTGCTTGAGGAAATAAAGGGCAAATGAGAGCCAGCTTTGGAATTTGGATGACTGATACAGGTGACTGATGCTGCCTAAGGATGTAATGCCAGTGATGATTTTGAATGCAGGGAGGCAAGTCTCTCTCCACAATCTAAGTTCCTCTTTTCCTCTCACAGTCCACTTCATTTCTGGATAATTCAAGTAGCTTCCCACTCAGGTCTTCTATCAGCTAATGAAAAGTTTTCCTTCTACCATCTGCAATGTAGAGAAAGTTGTAAATCTTATGGAAAATCCCTCTGAATCTGAAGCCGTGTACAGAGTCTACATTGCAATGCTGAGTGATGCACAGATATTTCTGAGCATACGAACCTTCAGGGATGTTGTATTTGCCATCTTTTGTATTCTTTTCACTTACATGCACAATCTCACATGCAAAGATTTCTCTCTTCCCCTCCTCCCACCTCATCTCCGCTATATATTTTGATGTCAGTATCAGCTACATATGCAGGTGACAATTTTTTGTTTCTCCTTAGTGGCAGTGGAATCGCAAATGTGTTTCTGCCACCAGCACCCACAGCTGCTTGTCCTGCAAAGGTCTCTGGGCATGTAAGGGCAAAGTAAGGCTTCTCAAGGGCAGACAGGAGATGAGTATGGAGTTCCACCCCTGCGTAAGTTTTCTACATAGTGTATTCATCTTTGGGTCACCGTTGGGCTGCTGTGGTACAAATAATAAATAGATAAACAAAAGAAAAAAAAGAAATGAAATGAATCTACCTGACTTTGGTGTGAAATACAATGAAGAGTCTGTACAGCTAATTTAATTACTATGGTAATATCTCATCACTTCTAATAATATCTTTGTATTAACGTTACCCTTCTTTTTTTGAGTGCTTATAATTCAGACTCAGCCATGTTCTCTAAACATAAGGAAAAATGTTCATGTGAATTATTTTTGCCTGAAAAGCAGCTATTGTACATAAGGATTCATCTAAAAAAAAATCACAAGGAACTTAGCGTATGGATTTAGTGCATCTATATGGCAGTACAATGACATGATAGATTGTAATGGTTCTATGGTAAATAATACAGCTTAAAATTAGACTTTAAAAACAACGTAGCCGTATCAGTTCACTGAATGTTTAGAATTATCTCATCTCTCATTTACTTCCATCAAATTTATTTTTCTCCTTTTGAATTCAGTGTTCAGAGGCAGGCAAATCCAGAATTATTTCACAGTAAAATAACGTTAGGAGTCTTCATTAAAGTGACATATCAATCTATTTATACCCTGTCTCATCAACATGATTCCTGAAACCTTAATTGTAATTACATAAATTCACCAAAAAGCCTAGTCTAAGGTTTGGGTTTGATGTTTTCCTTACTAATAGGAAACAATCTTAAAGCACTAGGTGTTGCATTTCATCCACAAGGATGAAACTATTGTGTGTACCTGTGGTTTCACAGCTGAGAACAGTGGTAAAGAAGGATGCATGGTTGTGTTTAAATTTTGGGGTGCTCCACCTTCAGTACCCTTACATACTTTGAACGACCAAACACCTACTGCTATTACTGACTTCCCTCCTGCATATATTGTTTAAAAATGGTTCCCTTGTCAAAAAGAATAACTGGTATTTAAAAAAAAAAAGGCTCACCTCATTAATACTAGCATGTGAAACTGTGCAAATGTGGAAAAAATGTACAGGAATTTTCTATCCAAAAAAGAAATATTCCAAAAATACAGACTTATCTCAGTTTAGCCCCGTATTGTGATTACAATGTGACCAGCTCTATCTGATGGACAGACTTAAGCTACTTATGGACACCTCGAGAGGCAAACAGTATGGGAAGTCACAGCAGACATGGAAAGTTTTGGAAATAATTGTGGTCCATTGGCTTAGTTTACTCCCAAACGTGAAGGGTTATGTCTACATGTGTTTGTACAGCTGATGGGGCTGGTCCTGCTTATGTTGCTGCTGCAAAATGAGGTCTCAAGAAAGAGCTTTTTTCTGTCAGGACTGCCTTCCAGATTGAGGATACTGTCCATATTCCAGGCAGCAGAGGTGGAATGCTTATTGAAGATGGGTTATTACTTATTAAATCATACTCCTCCCACAAAAAATTTAGTGACCTAGAGAAGCACTGATGTTCTTGTAAGATGTGGAAAAGTGTGGCTTAAGAATGCCTGCTGGAGCTGGGAACACTTGCATATGTTGTCCTCTGGAAAGCCCTCTCTCAGGTTCTGTTTTTCTCCCAGTAAATGAATGCCCTCAATCATAACTTATTTTTTGATATGGAGAAGTTCCTTGTAGCAACCATGTGAGTTTTTAATTGCAAATAAAGGTATTTGCAGGGTTCCCGCATTGTGTGCCCTTTTGTTTGTTTGTTTGTTTAGTTGGTTGGTTTGGTTTGTTTCTTTGGGTTTTTTTTGCCTCTTGCAAGATTTGCTAAGCACAGAGCTCTCTTTGTGAATTATAAGCAATTTTGGAGCTCAGACATGAAAGGAGTATTTACTGGTTTGATTAAACTTTTTTGAAAAGGAATTCTAGTAAAGTTACCTTTTTGTGTTACAGAGTTAAAAGGCCATAGGATGTAATGCTGGTCAAGGCTAAAATGTGAGGTAATTGTACAGGTTTTATTTTCTAATATTTTTTCGTAGATATTTAACACTCTTGCTCATTAGAAGTTGTTTATGTTTTAAACCAACAAGACTAATTCAAGCAATAAAATCAGCTTCTACTTTTATGGTAAATCAATGCTTGCAGTAATAAATAAAAACAAATCACCTGCCATAGTAATGCCTGTTCTTCCAGCAATTCATTCTACCTCTCCATAGTAAATCTTTAAATTAAACCCTTTCTTATTTGTTAAATATTTACATTCATAAACAATTAATTTTGCTTTTACAGCCTTCATTTTAACTTCTATGTTATGAGTAAAGAGGTGTACAAACCCAGTATATTCACCAGCAAGAAAAACGTTGAGGTCCAAGTATACTGATAGAGTAAAACTGCTGTAACAAAATTATTTCATAGTACTAGGATGTATTTATTATTGGTATGCTCACAGGTGTTACTATACACAGGTCTGTGATAATTTTGGTTATAAACATCTTTTTTCAAGGTATCATAGCGCAGCTACAGAACTCTGTTCTAGTCTAAATTTTGTCATAAAAATCATAGATGAATTCCATTTTAGAAAAAAATCTGCGTTAAAGTCTTAGGCTAATTCCATCTTAAAAAAATATGCATGTTGTGGTGTTTGGTTTAAGAGGTTTTTATATTTGGTTTTGTTTGGAAGGGAAAATCGTGCAATCAGAAAAAAATCCATGGTGATAAATATTTGTCTTCTTTAAAGCATTAAAAAAAAGATTAACATGAACAAGTGAAACTTAATATCACTTAGTTTCCTATTAGAGACATGGAATTATAAATGTAGCAGTGTGGTTTGTCATCTGTAAGTTAATTTCTCAGCCATAACTTCACAGTTGGTTATCACTCGCTCCTGTTTTTCAAACAGTAAACAGAAGGCTGAAGACAAACTTTTGCTACAGCATCTTGCTTTCCTTTTATGTACATTTGGACAATATTGTCATCCTCATGAGCCATTTTCTAATGCTATATGTGGCATGTATGGACCTTTCTAATGGGATACTGCATAAAGCACAGTATACTCAAAGCAAATCAGTCAGACATATCCTCAAATATGGTCCACTAACACTAGTACTGGGGTATGATTTGCACTCTGGGGACAAATACTTAGAAATCTTGTTTTTCTCTAAATTCAGTGGTAGTAAAATCTAAACCTGGGTTATCAAATTGTTTTGTTGTTGTTGTTTTGCTGTATTTCCTTTTTGAGAGATATACGAAATCTTTCAGACTTATTTCCATATGTATTATTTCCTTGGTATTAAATTTATTTTGCAGTTGGATGTGATTTCTTCCTCTCTGTGGCCTAAGACTCTTTGTTAACTAAATCTTTAAGTACCTCTGTTCCTATTAACTCCTTGAGACAACCTGTCTTTCTCATCTTTGTTCTTCTACTGTACTTCCTAATTCTTAGCAGAACTGCAGAGGTTAGAAATCCTGTCCTTCAAACACTATAGCTTCATGCTTTATCTGGATCCAGTTTTATACCTTTGCACTTATCTCCATCTGTTTTCTGCATATATTTCAGGCATCTTGATATTCTGGCATCAACCATCCTCTGTTGCTTCTGCTTAGCAAAGGGAATCTAGATAACTTCAATACCAGCCTGAAAGGTGTTGTAAAATGAAATGCTAGATCTAAATCATGCATCTTCCATCTGCTTGACTACAAAAATACCTTTTTTAAGGAATATTTTAGAAACTACCTCCAATGATCATCTGGAGTAAAGGCAGGGTTTGGTGTCCGGGCTTCTCTCTATTTTAAAGGAGTTAGTATTTACATCGTTTGCTTTTAGTACTTAGTTAGTGTTTACTGCATTTAATAATCACCTAACATTACTACAACCAGGGCTTATTTCTCCAGGAAAAAAACGAGCCCTGTTCTTTACCCACTGCTGGTTCATTGAACCTCAGCATTATGACTTAAGGCTGACTCACTGTTAGCTTCCACAGATTAATCAGACACAGCTATGTTGCGTCAAAGCCCTGCAAGATTTTTGACGACCTGACTATGAATAGAAAAAAAAAAAAATCTTGGTATAATTTCAGGCTGACCTAACATGAAGATGTGAAAAAACCTTATAGTATATTGATTTCAGATGCTGCTCACTTCCCTTCAAGAAACCATCCTGTAGGAATGGCTGAATGAATACTACCTCTGTAATAAGTAGGCTCTATAGGATGTATAGCACAATGGTTTGGTTGTGATACAGGCAGAGGTAAATTTTGTAGCTCCTAGTTTTTTACTGAGGGAGAGTGAGTGAAACATTGTCTGAGTCACCAAAGAGCAGAGTGAGAGGGGTTTGAAGAGATGCAGCTCCCAACCCAAAAATATGTGGGTGAGCCTGAGTGGAGCGTGAATGCGTCTGCCCCTGAGGACACCCATAGCCTGGCCATCCTGAAGCTCCCAGGAGACAGCCAGCACCACTGGAGCTACTAAAGGACTGAGACCAGAGGCTACCAGGGGATTTTTCTGGTTGCATGTGCTAAGCCAAAGCTGCCAAGCACCATTGGCTTCAGGAGCCTCAGTCTCTGAGGAACCTTTGTAGTGGCCAGCTAGGTCTGGAATAAGGGCGATTTTGCATGTGTATGTGTGTGTCTGAGTGGGTGTATTTCCTTGAATTCTGCTTTCTTTGATTCTTGCTTCAATCAGCTGTTCTCAATAAAACTAAATTTACTGTGGCTTGTATTAGATTACTTATTTTAGGTGACAGATGTACATAGCAGAGAAGAAGAACTCTCACATAGGAATAGCCTCATTCTTCCAATATGCAATAACTTCTAGCACTCAGTATGATGACACTGATAAATGTATTCATATATGTGTGCATATATATATATGCATGTATATATTTTTTCTTTATTTATCTGTGCATATACAAATCATATGTGAACATAAAGGCATGATCATGCATCTAAATTCTATACATGAACAGAACAAGCCAGGGTTTGAACATTTTCAAATAGTCTTCCTGTGGTAAAATTCAGGACAAATTTTCATGTGCTGAAATATAGCATGTGTACGCTGTATTCTGTTTATAGAGAAAATGTGTCTTTTTAAAAGTAGAATGTCAAAATCTTGCCTTAAGTGTATCAGGGGTCATTTTTTCCTGCTTTTTTAATGTTTTTTTTCCCTACTTTGTGGGTTTTATTCATTTTCTTCTAGGATTTGAAAAAGAGAAAATCCGTCAAAAGTAATTCTGTTTCTTGATTATGCAGTGGCTGTGCTTCCTGGTATTTCACTCTTTACATCCATTTGCCTTTTTTATTTCCCCAGTTCTTTGTGATTCACTGTGTTTTCTATAGCACAACTGACAGCAGACTAGTAAAAAACTACTGCCTGGCCTGCTAACTAGCTTGCAACTTTTGTTTAGGTTGGGATTTGCTGACAGTTTACTCTGTTCATTTATCCTTGAGACATGTTTCTCTTACACAATCCCTTCTTCTCAGTTGACACAATTTCTTTGGAGGTCAGTTAACAAGTGATGGACAGGTGCCTTTTTCTTTTTCTTATGAACTGGTGATGCTCCCCTTTCCCTCTGGACAGTGAAGTGACGTCTCTTGTTCAGAACAATGGTGACAAAGGCTGCAACAGAATATGCTGGGCAGACAAGAAGCGCTCAGATCCTTAACACTGTTCTTCTATCTGCATCATGAGTCACTAAAGAAAGGGAAGACAAACCACCACAAGTCAGAGACAGAGGAATAATGTGGGATTCCTTTTTTTTCTTTTTCCTGCTGAAAAATTACTTTCTCTGTAACATTAGAAAGCTCAGATACAATGTCATGACCCTACTTTCATGAAAAAACCCAGGAGAAATCACAGATATGAGAGGAATGAAAATTATTTTTTAATAAGCATGTTACACCCTATAAAATGAAAGCCAGGAGAGAGGTAATCAGTTTGATATCACATTGCATGTTGAACATGATAAAACCATCAGTCATGAGAAAAGAGGCAGCTGCATGTAGATCTGCAGATTTCTTTTCATACCTTTAAATGTTCTCTCCTCTCCAAAAAAATGTTGAAATTTTATAGTTAGATCCAAAGCAGAATGAAATCAATGACAGAGTTTCCATTTACTTTAATGAGAAATCATGTCTGTAGATTTTTTTTTTTGCATTTTTTCCTGAAGGGTAGGTAATATAGTCAGCCACAACTAACAAAAGCTTGAAGTTCCCATTTTTGGTATGCATTGTAAAGAGATGCAGAAATCATGGCGAAGAAAGCAGTTGTGAAGATATAGCCTGTGCACAAGTTTGTAGAAATCACTCAAGAAAAGGCTTAATTGAATGTCAACCATGTTTCCATGTACTGAGATTCAGACTTTTGGCTGTGCTTGAGGAGTTTCAGTCCATTCTGAAACATCTGGTACACTCACAGCTGTTTTCTGAAGAAGCTGCTAAGGATGAATCATGAAATGAATGTTGATAACTGCCTCAGAAAGCTACAACTCTTCCTACAGCTTCACTTCTCCCAGGAACTACATAGACATCCTTAGCTTGAGGGTGGCTCATCATCTTCATCATGTTCATGGGCCTGCTGCCATACTACTGCACTCTGCTTCTCAGGTGGGTCATTGCTAGTCTAGAAAGACAATCACCATCCACAACTACTGCAAGCAGAATGATCTCAGGAAACTTCCTGATGGTGAAAGTGTCATAGCCCTGTTTTTTCTAATTTTTTTTTCCCCCCAGGAAAAGAAATAATAAAGCTTGAAACCCCCTTCAGTTCAGGTTCATAATATTCAGGAATCTTTGCGGATGGATTTTTTTTTTTTAAATTTATGTGAGAAAAGTGTGTGCAAGTGTATATGTTTGCAAGGAAAATAATCCCCAAAACAAGTTGCAGAAGACTGAATATCTTTGTTTAATTTTTTTTTCTTATTTTATTTAATGCCATTGACAGACCTGTTTTATCGATGATCTTCCACATCAACAAAGCTTTATGATTAAATAAGAAGAGTGGTATAAATTATTATAAGATTGCACAAGAGAAGTTTGAATGGTGGACTCTGAACTTGCCAGATATTGTCAAGCTCTCAGACTAAATATCTGTTTGACAGGTTATCCATCAAATTGGATATATATAGAGGAGGATTGAATGGAAACTCTTCAAGGTACCACAACAGATTTTTTTCAATCTATAAAATGGTGCAAAATAAAAAAACATATTACAGAGTAATTTTGTAGTAAATAGTATCTTTTTTATTTTCAACAGGATTTTATAAAATAATAAACATATTATATATATGAAAATAGTCTTTCTTTGGCATTTTTTTAATACTGTGAAACTGCATGGGAAAATACATTGGACATTAGAGGTAACAGGGACTGGATAGCTAAATTTGAAAATTTCTGAAGAAAACTGAGATAGAGAACTGTAAATGAAAGAGAAGATATTAAGCTATATCTAAAAGTCAGGTAACCATTTTTTTCCAGAGGGCTCTCAGTGAAATTTAAAGGTATATATTCATACTAAAAGAATCATAAAAAAAGAATAAGATTATATTTTTCTTATTTTCTCTCAGTTTTCTAAGAGAATTGCAGTGGCAACTTACCAGGACTCAATACATATAGGACTGTTAGCTAATGATAAAAAAAAGGAATTTATGAAAATATATATCAGGGCATGAGATAATATCTGAAAATATTAGCCAATGTGATTAATTCCATCTGTAATGACTGATGCTGGGGATTTTTGTGCCTTGCTCTGGGGACCAGTCACTGATCAGAATCAAAGGCAAGATTTTGATTGTCCTGGGGTCTGACTGGCATGTGACAAAATGACAATTTATGGGCTCTGAACACCAATGACTGAGGAAGACCATGACTGTGATGTGTATAAAAAAGAGCACGGCTAGAATATAGGTACTTAAAGTACAATCCAGTGTGCAGAACCGATATGCACAGCAACTAGGTAGAGTGTTCTCATTTGATCCTGCTACCAGCTAAAAGGAGTGTCTCATTCAAGTGTACCTGAGAGATGCATTTAGAAAATAGTTGAGAGCAGAGGAACACATGAAGCCCAGCTATATACTGAACAGGTTTAGAAGGTTCCCATAAAATTTTAACTCTCACCTTCAACAGTTCAGCCTCACATGATATGTAATCAGCACACTACTCTCTCCTGCAGAAGCTAATCTGCTCACCTACCTAGACCAGGCTTAACAAACCCTCTTCAGTAGCCTGCTGTTAGCTCTGCTCTTTTTTCACTGCAACTTTTCACACCCTGGCAAAACCAAACTGATAAAATAGCTTCTTCCAGTAGGAAAACACTTTTTGTGGGTCCTACTATCATAAAATTAATGAAGTAATTTCCACTCCATTCTCTAAAGATCTGTCTCTTGGCCAAATACATTCCTGGTCTAACTAGCTTTCACCTTCTGGGTCATCCTTGAAAAAATATTTAACTTATACTTACATGCTAAAATGAGTAAACCATTCTGCATAAAGGAAGTGACCATGTTGACAGAGCTGAAGAGGTTGCAGTAGGTAAGTAGCTACACACTCTTTTGAATACTATTAGTATAGGAGTCTCTTTGTATTTACAACATTAGTCTATTCACAAAGTTCAGTTAAATGCTGGTGAACCCCAATTAAATATAGATAAATAAAACCTCTAGGACAGACTTTTCAACCACAGCTTTTACTTGGAGGATGGCAATTCCGAAAGGGTGACCTTAATCACCTGACAGTGATGTACTGTATCATGTTCAGTTGTTTACTTATCTGTTTCTGAAACTGATGGATCAGATACAGGAGCTTGTTTATCATGTTCAACTCCTTGTCTGTTTGATTCAGTAAAAGTTTTATCAGATTTAACATGCTATGTATTTATCAGGTGATATGTGTGTTTAATGTGCAATGCAATAGATAACGATAGTGCTGTGAGGGCAAGGAATCTGTCAGTGTTTCCATTACAAACCCCATTTGCCAGGGTTTATCACTGAGCCACAGCTCACTGGTTGTCAGCTCAAATGCACTTTAAAAAATAAAATCATATTTATATTGGTTTGACTATTTCGTATTGAGAGAGTTGGTCTTAGGCATGCCTATAGTTTTAGACTCTTTGCACTTAATACAGAAAAAGATTACTTCCAAAAGCAAGCAGAAGTGCCTTATTCCACACTTTTATGTACAGAACTCACATTATCATTAATGGGTGTTACATCTATTTCTCATTTGATAGATCTACAACTCTATATCTTCACTAATGGGCAACATAGCTCTTTTAGCTTAAACATAAATAAACAAAATGCTTTTGAGATATTTAATGTTTCTAGAGTAATCTGAGGCTCAAATAATAATAAAAAAAATCTGTATTTAAATTAGGTGAATCGGTTATTTCCAGCAAAATTTCTGCTAATGAAATGACAGGGTGTTTCTGCTTGGAAAAGGGCTCTCTGGAAATTCTTACAGTGAGAGTGAAGTGCTGGTCGTCTGCTAGCCTGCATTCCTTTTTTTTGGGCGACTGCTTCTGCCTGCCTTCCTCAACTTCCTCAAGAAGTTACTGTTCCCACGTATTTGAACCCTGCTTCGGTAGGAACATTGATTTCTGCAGAAGCTGTTCTCTAAAGCAACCACTAGCTAGCAGGTGTCAAAGGAGACATAAGCGTGCTGTGTGAGTCCATGTGAGACCAATCAATATTTTCAGGTTCATGCAGAAGCAGGCAGCATCCTGGAGTCACATCACTATATAACTCAATAAGCTGCATTGATGAGGGCAAAATTTTATCTGTAACTCAAATAGATTTTTTATGCATATATATTTATATAAAGGGATTCAAATGGGTATATGTGTATCCTTTTGAGGACAATACGCATTGAAGGGATCCAAAGAACATATATAGATGTGTGAAATGTTACCAACTGCGAGAAAACAGTTCAGAATACTCATAAAAAACATTTCAGTGGACAGTCAGAATAGCTAAACCATATCATCAGCAGAATAAATGGGTTAGTTGGTCACTGTTCCTGTAGCAGAATGTCATCCCCAGCAGCAAAATGTGAGCACTGGGTGCATTTCTTGCCCTGTGAAAAAGAGACTGTTACAGGTTTAATGTACAATATTCCTAAGCCTTACTGCATGAAAAGTCAGCCTGAGCATAACAGTATCATTCACAGAATGGAAGGAAGAGGGGAGTTGCAACCTAAATTCTACTTCTGAACTGCAGAGTGTTTTCTACATAAGAAAACAGGTGAAAACATTAGTTCAGGGACCTGGCTTTCAAGCTCAGAAAAGAGATCTGGCATGATAGACCAGGATTTCCCATAATTCAGGAGTGTCTCGAGTGTGGACTCTTTGTACCAGACAGACCTTTTGTATTTTATTTTATCTCAGTTTCCCAGATGTGAAAGTCAAGTTGGCATCAGTATTGCATCTACAATAGGTAGCAATGAGTTTTTGAAGCTTGGCGAGGGTACTCCTGTACCCTTTGCAGTTCAGGATTGCATCACTGTACTCACAAATCTTGTGTGCATTAGGTCGGAAAGAGTCGACTGACTTAGGTACAGCTGTGGTTTCTACCACCTGTGTATTGCCACAGTGCCATGCTAACCCTGAATTTTATGCTTATAAGAATATTGTGAGGAAGTAATTGTTTGGGTTTTGTTTGTTTTGCCCATTGCAAAAAAGGAGATCTGTAAGTTCAAACATGACAGCATGCTGTCTTTACTGTGAGAAACAAGTGAGAACAGATCCTCATCAAAATGCCTCTTTTACAGACGAAGATAAAAAAATGTAAATCTCTTAACCTGCTTACTGACCTCTACAATGTCTACATTTGTAAAATGAGTTCTGCTTCTGAAAAGCCATTTCCCTCCATTAAATATAAAGGGATGCTTTCCTTTCAACTTAAGAGAGACCAGGATTTAAGCCTAAGAAACTTGTCCATATTCAGAAACAAAGTAAGTGGTATCTAGTGCAAGTCTTGTTCTAACATCTTTATCACAAAACCATCCTTGCAAAATTTTTCTGTTTCTCCTTTGCCCTGTGCCATGTGACAATTTATGTCTTTGTAAGTCTTCCCATTGTAAATCTTCCCCTTACTGGCATGGCATGAATTACTGTACAAAGTTCACAGCGGTGGAGAATCGGGTCATTTAAGGGAAAACTATTGCAGCATTTTAATGTGCTTTCACTAAATGGAGGGTTTTGCCACAACTTCAGTGCTCTGATGAAAGTTCTTTTTTACAGTTAATGTCTGTGCCATTTCGTACAATGCTATAAATATTTATTGTGAGCAAAACATCTCTTCAACATTCTCAGCAAGTATTCATAAACAGCATCCATATGGTATTTTCAATATTTTATGTTAATATTTGAGTTAGTGTTATAATGTCAGCAGGAGCTCTGAGGCTGGCATGATGGAAATCGAAAACTGCTATCAACATTAACACTGCATTCCTGCTGTCTCTTCAACAGCTCATGACAAATGTCAATGCTAATCTTACCCTGCTGATATGAAAAATGCCCCCAAAACAAACTGTAATACAGAAGCCATTTGAAAACAAAAATAAAATGGTAAAAGTCTTGAGTATTTAAATTGGAAGCAGAAGTGGATATTCATGAATAATGCCATTTCAAAGGAAGGTAGAGCACCTTATGTCTGCATAGTCATTGGATGTCAGGAAAGAATATAATACACAAAAAATTCTGTTTCTGCTGCTGGTTTAATCAGTTATTAGTTGAAACGCTGTGGAAATACATTTCATGAAATGGAGAATGTGACGGGACTGGAAATCAGAGTTCTTGTTCTGTAAAAAAATAAAAATTGTTGTGAAATGTTAACTCAGTGTAAAACTATTGCATTCTTTGTGAAGGGAAATGTATTCTTTCAAAAAGGTATACAAGGGGGATTTTTTGCCTATCTTCACAGTAATCCAGTTACCAAATGAAAAACACAGTACTTTGATGAATTCAGTCTTCCTTGCTGAAAAATTTAAACTTACACTCTCCTAAAGCTGCCTGCATCTTTTCAGATATAAATAAACCAGGCTAGATTGAATTCTCCATCGTTATACTCTGTGCTTGACCTACAGCAGGTATGACAGAGCAAAACCAAACAGAATGCAAAGACCACAGAACAGCTTAAAAACAACTTTACATCACTTTTCTGCGTGGCAGTACTGCAGTGTTTTGAATGGTTGGTACATCTTCAAGTTAGACTACTGAATGGTGAAAATTAAATCTCACAGCAGGAGGTAGCTCCTGTAGGTCATACATATGCCCACATGAAGTTTGGATGACAAGTGATCCCAACCAGTCTCTGGAGCCCAGAGCTGGCAAGACTGCCTTGGTGCTAAGCGTGTCCAAGCGCCTTGTCTGTCCTGGCGCTGCTGCTTGTTCATGAGATTGCTTTGGACCCTCAAATTCATATTTGCAATAAATCAGATTGTATCTGTGTTGGAAAACATTAAAACCAGACAGGACTTAAAAAGTTTACTTCTCTGGTGCTGACATCATCCACTTCAAATAGTAATTCCTGGTCCCATGACATATGGTACAAATGAGATTGTCCCTCACTTGAGAGGGCTAGCTCTCTGGAGCTGACTGGCCACATCCGCACAGCATAATTTGAATGTGGTGGGTCCTATGATTTAGTTAATGATTGTTTTTAATGTGTAATCATAATCTTCAGGTATTTGCAATTGTTAGAGATCTATGTTGCAGCTCACTAGAGTAGTGTACAGTATTTGTTCCATATTGTATTACATGGCATAACGGTCTATGTCAGAAGGAGGATATTAATTAACTGCAGAGAACAGTGAGAGCTAAGCATGGTGTGATATTGTCTATATTGCTTAGCATAATGTGTGTGTGGAATGACCTGTATCCCCAGGACTACATATAGATTTTGCCTTAGAGGAGCAAATCTGGGAGAGAAATATCTTATATACAGTGTAGTCAAATAGCTAATTTGACCATGTAAACTATACAACACACAAACCCAAGTTGTTTCATATCTTTGTTTAGGTTCCCTGGACAAGATACCAGTAATTAATCTAAAACAAAATTTACTGAGTGGATAATTTGATATATGCATGGGCATGTTTTCCTCTATTGACACACTGACAAGTTCACCTGAGGGAGAAAATGAGTATCAGCCTTGTATTGGTGACCTGGTTTGAGGTAAAACAGAATCAATTTTCTTTTCAGTAATTTTANGTTTAGTTTTCAACCCATGAGTCTCCACCTCTCTTATTCTCTATTCATTCTCTCCTGGGAAGGGAGACAGTAATTAAAGAGATCATCTGTCATTTATTCAGTGGCCAACCCACTCTCAACCACAACAACTGGATAAAGTAGAGAACAAGAAACCACTTGCTTCTTGATAATTTCTTTCCAGGGTTGTGCCAAGGTTACCTCATTCCTCTTTGGAATGAGTACAAACTACAACGCTGAACCTTATAATCTGAACTCTGGGAAAAGTAGTTCCACCTCTACACGTTTTAGAGAAATCGCTTTCCAATTATGATGGTAACAATTTTGCTGTTCCTAGTGAAAGGCCGCAGGCTTTCCACTTGACTCTGTATATGTGATGTGTTCCCTTTTTCTCATAACAAGATTTTGAATGTAACAGAACTTAGGAAAAAAGAACTGAACAAACGGCTCTGAGAGACTTTTTCCCTTCTCTGAGATACCTATCTTTCAAAATTGCCAGATTGGTCTCAGTGAACCGTGTACAAAAAATACAAAGAATAAAATTTAGTACAGCTATCTTTTGAGTAGGTCTTTACTTCAGAGTTAGCCTGCACTCTTTTTTAGCGACTACTCCTAGTTGCTGTCTTGTTCACAAGAGGTAATTGGGACTCAAGTGCTACCTGACATGTCTAGGACTGGATTAGAGCCCATCTGGTGCTTCAGTCAGCTGAAACCCACATTGCAATTAACCCCTACTACCCAGACTATAGTGAGGTCCTACACTGAATTACTCAAGTTCAGATAGTCCTGCCATGATTTCTATTACTAGATCAAGAAGAGAGAGACAGATACATTCTCTTAAAATGAATGGAGAGAAATCACAGAAGAATGGAGTTTGTTCAGTTAAAAAAATACCAAGGACTTTCAACACGTATAAGCTGAACAACAGAGATCAGGTACATGACTTTGCCCCAGTGAAACAGTACTTATGGGAGAGGCCACATGCACAGTATGTCTAGATCCTGTTGATTTTCTAACCCCATCACTTTCTTGTTGTCTATTTGTAGGCAATATGCATGAGTGTGCCGGGCATTTAACCAATACAGTGGGCACAGGAATCCTAAGTGTTCTGACCATGCTTTAATACATTCTTGTAGGCTCATGAAGTAGAAAGTCGTTTGGAGAGGTCTTGAGTAAAGCCTGGGTCTGCTTTTGATAAATATTTATCAATATTTATATCTAGTCACTAAGAGGGTTTTTCTGTGTGCTGGATGGCATTTGGACAAGGCTTTCTAAGTGACCATAGCTTTTGCATTTTGCAGTAAATGCACATTTGGAGGTTTTATGGCCTACTTACATCCCTTTAAAATACATATGCCTCACTTGTCTAATTATCTGGGCATGAAAGTACTTTGCACTAATTTAGACCTACCTGCAATTAATTGTTTTATCCATGTAAAACTATTAACTAATTCTTGATTCCCCAGCTATCTGCTCTGTGAAGGAAGAAGAGGACTTCTGCCTAAACCCAGTGACTAAAACTTTATATTTTAATTCTGAGATAGACATTGCAATTTATAATGTTTGCAGGAACTCACTGTCAGCCACGATGCCCTCTGAGGATCTGCAAGCACAGTGGAGAAGGCTGATTCCCAAATTACTGTATACACTTGTGGCAACATGGAAACTTTTGTCTCATTGTCTGTTTCTGGGACAAAGAGAGGTTATTAGATCATAGACCCTACAAAGTTTTGAGCTCAGCAGAGGCTGGGCAGTTTTGCTTCTCAAAGAAGAAAGATTGATCTCACTGAGCTTGCAATTTTGCTGACCTTTGGCTGAACTCAAGGCTTCCCTAGAGCTGCTGCAATGCACTGGTAATAAAGGACCCATCATACTCAGAGGCCATATAATACAGAGCAGTTATTTGCAAATTTGTGAGTTGGTTAGACCTCAGCATCCTCCATTAAATTGTCAGTTTCCCCTAACTATTGGCTCCTGGCTGTCATCAAAGCATTCCTTTCAAAGGCTCAAATTCCCTTGAATTCGGTCTGTAGAGCATGCTCTACTTCTTTTAAAAGAAAACTGTTAACTCTGTTAGCTTCTAATTCCATTAGTATCCCCATTCCTACTGTGCTTGGAACCACACCCCACATTTCCTTTCCATTTTGAGTCCTGTGCATATGGGTAAGTATCACATCTCTCTAGCTCCTTATGGGGTGGTTGGGTCACACTCTTTCATTTTGGTGTCATGACATAGCACTGCAACCAGAAAGTACATTAAAACCCAATGAAATGATGCAAAGTAGTGTCTCTGACAATTCCTAAGCACCGATATTAAATTTTTGTATTTTGGGGAGATGGGAGATTAATTTGTGTGCTACAGTTTCACTTCAACAAATTTTTTTGTACCTTATCGCTTCTTGTCAAGAAGCCAGTCTGTACTTGTAGACACAACAATATATATTTTATTTACTCTGACATGATTTGTAGTATGAATAATGCTGAACTTCATAAAAGTGAGGATGTAAGAGCTATTTGTTTGTGAGGATCAGCATGTAGAAAAAAATAATGAATTATTTGTTGGGAACAACATTTTCTTGAGATATCTCCATTCAAAGTTCATATTTTTCCTGCAGGCTAAAAATTAAAAGAAAAGTCTTTCCTGACATTTTGCAGTTGAGAGTCACAGTTGCTTAGCTCCAGTTAAATGAAAATATCATAGAGAGCTTGAACTCATATACTGTATCGAACAGGAGCTAATCCATTAGTGATAATGGATAGTGTATCCTGGAAACTAGATGTTTATCAGCTCTTCTATAAACAGTAATGAATTAAGCCTAATACCACCTCTGAGGTAGATAAGTATTATTAGCCTCTTTTTCTGGGTGGAGATTGAAAGGCTTGGAGAGGTGAAGTGGTTTGCCCAAGGCTGCACTTGAAATAGCAGTACAATACAGCATTATTAACACCAAGAGCAATTTAACTGCTTCTTATTGCAAAAGCAGTATAAATGAATGAGTTTAGTTCTTGCATTTATGGAAAGTAGCTATATTTTATTTCTACTATGCAACTAACAGGGAACAAGTATGTTACATTTTGTTTTCTTGAAATATAATCATAATAGTAATAATAGAAAGGTAGTGGTTACATATAGTCACAAAGAAACTTGTAGATAAAACCTACCCCATTCAAGAATGGATTCACATAAAATTCCCACCAGAATTGACACTAAAATCGAGTGCAGAGATTAACATTAACCTGACCCAATCCAGAATTAAATAGAGTGCTTTTTGAGACAGCACAAATAATGTAATATTTTAATACAGCAATATTGGTGTAGTTTAAGGATAATGTTGAAAAGATCTGATTATTTTAATTCTTTTTTTTTTT
>VXBO01012691.1:37244-73183 GCA_013400135.1 Rhinoptilus africanus
GTGGGGGTGGGGGGAGGGGAGCATGTAAAGGAACAAAGAAGCTATCAGATTTCCCTAGTAATTGCCCTTTTATTTCTACTGGGTAAGTGATAGTTCCTCTGAGGAGGCAGAAGCAGCCATGAGGTATGGAAAGAACATCACCCATTACAACTGTGTCCACTGTGCTGCAATTTACATTAACTCTAGACAAATATTCAAGTGCTGTTGTGTGGCACTTATTACTAATGTAAATACATTCTATGGAATACTGGCATTTTTGCCAAGTCTCCCCCATGGTGACTGGAGAGGAAATTTTTTGACATTTTTAGGATTTTAAGTATCTTTTTTCTGTAAAAGTTTCTGGTACTATTTTCATAGTAAACAACATCATGTTCAAGCTCATGATTACCATTATCACAAACCAAGATTACCATGCAGATGGATTTCTCAGGTTCTACCCTCTGTTTTGGTTTTGTTTCTTTGTTTTTTTGTTTGTTTTGGTTTTTTTTGTTTTTTTTTTTTTAATATTAGCTTAGCAGGTGGAATATGAATATGTTTTTCTATTTATCCCAATTTCAGGGCATCAGACAGCCTATGTGGAGCTTCTGGGAGTCACTAGATAGCCTTTCTGTGTCTGTGTGAATTCCCAGTAGTGTCACTTTTACCGCTCACACATTGTACAGTTAGTTCACACACACTAAATTTGACACACACCAAAGGCACTGGATCTCTTATGAATGCAATGCAGGCACATTTATTTTTCTCAAGGGAATACTGGATGGATATAAGGTAGTTGTACAGTCACTGCTTCTCTATCTGTAATTTGCAGCTGGCATTTAATTATTTAGTAGATAATTCAAAGCTTTGAACTTCATTTGGTCATAACCTTGTAAGTGATTGTTCTCCTATGGCAGTTGTCATAGAATACTTTGTAAGACTCATCTGGCTGGGGAACAAAAAGTTTTCTGTTGCTTTGTAATGGGTCAGGGGAGATAGGGCAGTTAATCCGATATGAAACTAAATTAATCTATTTTGGATTTTGCAAACTTGCTTTTGCAGGTGGCTTATTATTATAAGGAAACTGGGAATAATTCTTTTAGAGGAGGTTTGGGCTGAACAATGTTGACCGAAGGTTGGGAAAAGCCTGAGGTCCATAGAAAAGAACTGGGTTGAAATCTGTCTTGATCGTTATAAATTTGCTCTAATCATTATTCTTGAAACTACTTCCATGGACTCCTTGAAATAATTTCTCCTTAGGAGAGGACCCAATTTCAGATGCACAGAATGTAATATTTTTTGCCTACACTTCATTTATAAGTTGTGGGACAAAATTATCAGTGCATGATTCTACTTACACATTAAGTGGCTTTGGAAAGTCATAAAATTTGCCAGAGAAATGCCTATTTTTCTCTGCTGACTTTAAAAATGTTTGCTGACTAAATAATCTGTATAGTTCTACAGTAGAGATGTCTGTAGTTGAATGAGATGAATTTCAGCTTTGGACGGGATCTTCCTTTTAACGTTTTATGTTTTCATGTATGAGAAAACAAGAAGTAATTTTCTGTATGCTGCCATATTTATTAAAAAAGGTAGAGCACAAGTTTACTTCTTTTACCACCTATACATATATTTATTACTCAAATTACTAAGTTCTCTGTAGCAATAGTCATCTTGACAGATGTACAGTTTATTCTTTTTTTGGAAGAACTTGAACATGCAAATTTCATATAAAGAGAGATTATCCCTCCTTGTTATATGCTGTATAGTTGTACCAAGTACCTTCCACTGATGCTGTTTCTCTCATACTTAATCATTGGCTAAGCATATGCTTAAATAAAATTTGAGATTTTGATCATATCAACATTAAAGCCAATTGAAATCTGAAGGCGGACAAGACAGTCATTGTACCACTATATTTCTCAAAAGTAAGTGTCTCTCCTAGGGCAAGCCAAATTGTGCAGACGAGCATTTTCCAAGTAATACAAAAACACATAAAACCACCTAAGCATGGTATGTTTAATTATTTGAATTGGTCTTTCAAGTCAGTCTATCAAAGCCATAAATTTCTGTGGCTTTAGAAAGACTTCAGAATATATGAATTCTCTTATGTACTTTAGTAGTATCATGTTAAAAAAAAAATGCATCCTCAACTGTAGAGCATGACTTCTTTTAAAAATCTAAGAAGTGCTCAAAAAAGATATTAAAAAGAGCTATACAAAGGTTAACACCAGCTTCGTATGTCTGCGTTAGTGTTTGGTGTTGGGTTGGTCTTAATTGATTAGGGACCCAAACAAACTCTACACCATTTTGCCTGTGTTGAAAAATAATTCTCTGGGGTCCCATGTGATCTGACACTTTGGAAGGAGATGGAAAGGATAATTTCTTTTTCCTTCAAAACCTTGTGTAAAACACCACAGTGTAATCAGTTGCTTTGCAATGTTTCTTGTGTTAAGTATAAGGAAAATCTGTAAGTTTGAGCATCATTCTGTGGTATCTGTGATTAAAGATTAAACATATTAAATGTGAATCATTATGCTTAGATTTTCTTAAATTCATGTTTTTTAAATGTACATCCACTTACTAACTGTATAATCAGCAGAAAATTACTGGTAATATACTGTGGAGAGATTCCTACACTGATTTTTGTTTTGATAGTCAGTCATAGGTGAACCTTCCAAGCCATCCTATATGAAGATCAACAAAATCACATCATACTCTCATTAGCTCTGTGTCAGTTATGGAGAAACTAATTTACAAATTGATTGTGATGATTTCATTTTAAACCTGTAAAGTTAATCTAAATCCCAGTTTTACCTATTGTGCTTGTATGCCAATAATGACCCGAAGGTTTTCCAACTCAAGACTGTCTATAACACACTGAAAAAATGGACATTTTGATATACCAAAAATATGAATCTTATAATTTAAAGTCTGAAGGATTGTGATATAAAGAGAAACAGACAACTTGTTATTTTTATCCTATATAGTTCCATTCTACAATTGTTACTACATATCATCAACATTTACTGCTGGTACCCTCTACTTAAACTTATAAAAAATTAACCAAAAAAGGCATAACCTCTACTTGTTTCATTTTCTCCTTTTTTTCTTTTCCCACTAAAATCCACAACTTGTTCATGTGGTAATATTTTCATCACAGCCTGAAAATTCTGAAGAATTTTCTATGGGACTTTTCCAAAAGTTTATGGCTCAGCTAGGGCTGGAGCTGTTAGAGAAGAATCATCTGTCACAGGTTTCTTTCATTGTTTACATTAATATGCTATTGATAGATGACCCTTTCCATGGTCCAAGGCTGTGTTCCCTGTTCCTAGTAAATGTACACATCTAAAAAGGAGCATAATGTAGTATGAAGCCATAAGCTGGCCTTCTGTCTTCTATTTGACACCAGGAATATTCAGTGATTATGGGGATGATCCAAATGCTTTTTAGTATATTCTGTGTGGAAATATGTTTGAGAAAAAGTTTTTCATCAGTGATCAACAATCAATAACCAGTGCTATAGATCTTCTTCAAAGCCACCAAACCAGTAGCACCAGAGTAAGATTTGCTTTGAAGTTTAACTCTGGAAACACTCACGCAGAGACGAAAAATTACAGCTCCAAGAGTGACACAGTATACTTTTTTGTACTGAGATTTCTTTTTTTGCAGTAGATTTTTCCATGTTTCTTCCATGCTGTTCTTCCATCTGCTTTGGTCCCTGAAAGTTATTATCACTGACTTGAAAGCCGAATTTGGAATTGTCCTTTCTTAAGTGTGTTGTAAAGGCATCTTGCTTTGACGAGAAAGGTGAGGTTTTCTTGGCACTTCTAATTTTTCTGATTTCAGGGCTGTAGAAACCTAAACTTAGGTACTTTTTATGTTTACTGATCTCTACCTAGAAAGTAAAAATTCCTTAGTCCTTGAATAACTCTTTTGGAGAATCTGGAAGTGCTATTCTGGCTGTAAGGGCTCATTCTTCACCAGAGGTCTGTATATGTAAAAAGAAAACATGAGCAAGAAATGTGTTTCACCTTAGGATGGAGTTTTCACCTAGATTTTTATTACACGTGCATATACACGCATGCATGGACACAAACATTAAATGTCCTTCTCCTATAGTCAATAATTATGCACTTGTGCACTATTGATTTACTCCATTGACTCTTGGCTATACTTCTTCCAAAGGAGTGGAGTTTGGGCTCTCTGACAGACAGCATAGAGCCCAAAGGCATGACAGTGTGCCCTGCCCCCTAAAGTTTTGGAGAAAGAAGAGGATATCCTACTCTATGCAGACATTCAGGTGAGACCACAAGAAGCCTTTAAGGGAAACGGTAAAAAAAAGTCACCACTCCCTTGCTCCATACTCTACCCCAAGATCTTACCCCTTCCTTACCTATCTCTTTCATTTGACAGGCCTGATGGATGATATCAAAGTATAGGTGTGTTACATATATCTTCTCAATTTACAGAAAATTTTAAGTTGTTTTGTGTCTTTCACAATGCCACATTTCTTTAGGGAATGGACGGAAAATTTAGACAGAGTTCTTGAGCAGAGAGCCTCTGCCTAGCATGTATGCAGTCCACACACCTACAGCAGTGGTGACCCTCAGCTCTTCAAGTAGATTCTCTCTGGACTTCCCCCTATGACCCTGAGGTAGGCTTGATAGCGCTCTCATGTCTTTGCAGCTCTGGAGTGCATTTTGGCTCCACAAGTGGACTCAAATGAAACTTCTTTTTTAGATTTGTCAGTGAAGAATCATACTTGCAACTCAGTAAGCAAATGTCTTTCTGCCTTTTGTCTTTTTTTGCTGTTATTTTTCATTGCCTGCTGAGATCTTGATGACAATCTGGGTATCTTTCCCTCCAGCTGCAGCCATCCTGTTGGTGCTTCCATTTGAATGACTCTCAAGTATACTGTGCCTGAGAGATATAGATAACTAGCCTTAGGCCATGCTGCTGTTGTTGGGAACAGTGCCAGCTTATGCAGATACTGTTTCCTGATCCTGAATTTCTAGTTCCTATTGCTGCTTTTTCATCTGTGGTGGTACAACTATCTGTGTGGTTGCGGGATGGACTAGACTGTGTGCCACACCAGGGTTAGTTATTATATTAAAAGTTTATTTTTAAAAAAGTAATCTTTAAAATTGTCCATTTTTTGGGCATAGTTTTGCGATTAATTGTGTCATGTCTTGAGGGGTTGCAAAGTAAGAACAAAAGACCTAGAGAACTGAGGGTCAAGGCTGTTTATGGAGGGCTTACCACTGAAATATATGAAAATACTCTCCTAATGGATAGAAGTTTATTAAGTATCATTGAGTATGATAAGAATACATTTATAAATCTAACTGATGCAGGAAAGCAAACAAATCTCACATAGAAAAAGTATCTATCTTACCATTATATTCCTATGTGGGAATGAAAGGATGCTGAAAAGGAAATGGATAAGAGCACTGTCAGTGTAAAGTACTGGCATTAGAAAGCCTTAGTTATTAACGGGTTTTTACAAACCTTGAAGAGTTTGTGAAGAATCCTGCTGCTACTCATTATTCTGAACCCATACATTTCACTAGCCCAAGTACTCTGAGTATCCAAAAGGAAAGAATTATTCTTGCTCTGTGTGGTTTATATAACATAGGTTAGAATGTGCTGCAGTTGAATAGCAACTTGAAAAGCACCTGATATCCTTAGCAGTAAACTATTTATAGCACCAGGATAATCAGTACTTCTGAATAAGTTTTTTTATATTTACACAAAGACAAAGTGGAAAAAAAAAAGTGGTACCAACCCCTGTTATTTCTCTTTGAACTAGTTACTGTGTTTTTGAAGTCAGGCATGAAATACTTTCTACTTTGCTTGTATATCTCCAAGTACAGGTATCTGAATCTCTGTTAAAATATTCAGTTCTACTTTTTTAGGCTTTACTCTTTGCCTTCAATCCAAATAAACAGAGTGGGGTGACATACACCCTCCTCCTTTATGTAACTGCTCATAAGCCTCAATTCCTTGCTATTAGACCTGAGTACGACATGGTCTTCGTAAACAACAAGCTCAATATGCGTGAAAAGTGTGTTGCAGCAGCAAAGAAAACCAACAGGATGCTGGGTTGCATCAACAAGGGCATCACCAGCAAAGATAAATAAGTCATTACTCCACTCTACTCAGCACTTGTCAGGCCATGCTTGGAATACCGTGTTCAGTTTTGGTCCCTTATTTACAAAGAAGTTGTGGACAGGCTGGAGAGGGTCCAGAGAAGGGCCACAAAGGTGATCAAAGGACTGGGAAGCCTGCCGTATGAGGAAAGGCTGAGAGAATGGGTTTGTTCAGCCTTGAGAAAAGAAAGATTAGGAGAGACCTTATCAAAATGTTCCAATATTTAGAAGGTGGCTACAAACAAGGTTGAGACTCCCTTTTTACAAGAAGTTACATGGAAAAGACAAGGGATAATGTGTACAAGTTACTTCTGGGGAAATTCTGGTTGGACACAAGAGGAAATTTTTTTACAATGAGAACAATCATCCATTGGAATAATGTCCCCAGGGAAGTGGTGGATTCTCTGTCATTGGACACTTTTAAAATTCAACTGGACAGGGTACTGGACCATCTCGTATAGAGTGTGCTTTTACCAAGAAAGGTAGGACTAGATGATCACTGAGGTCCCTGTCATCCTGGTATTCTATGATTCTATGACATCATGCCAAGATAGACAAATAAATAACTGATTTTGGGAATACAGGACAGACAATTATTACCTTCAATGGGCAATACAGAATCCACCTTTGGTACGTCAGCATTCTAACAGTCTTTTGAATTAGGTTCATTTAGCTATTTCACTTGATTCTATGAAAGGAATTGTGTGGAACAACTGCTAGCTAACTTTAAATCCTTAAGAACAAGCTCCTCAGAAAGATGAGATGCTTCAGTCTTAGCAAAGAGCCATATGAACACGTGTCACATTGCAGCATGACATTAAAATGTTCCTAAGTGGGAGAATATTCATATTTAGATTTGAACTTCAGGATTCAGGCTCATTTCTGATTTTATGATAAGTTCAAGTCATATAGTATGCTGCTTTAGTTGAGTAAGCCCATTACCTCACTTAGTTAACCTAATATACTTCCGTTCTGATACAATGGCAACATAGAAGGAATTACTTATTGGAATGAATATTAATACTGGTATTACAGTGTTTCCTAAAAATGTATCACATGAATTACCTAATAGAAAGCTAATACAGTCCCAAATGGTGATTAACAGTTTAAGATACTATTGACGGAAGTTAGATATGTAATATGTTTATTTGAGTGTGAAAATAATAAAAAAAGAAGTTATTACTAGTATAAACTTCATGTTACTGAACATAAAAATTTTGCATGTGATTACATTGCTTAAAGCAAATCTCTGCATCAGCCTAGTATCAGTAGTCAGTCAGTAGGTCCAGTTCTGCTTTGTGAGAGTCTACCCTCTAATGGCAGGAATTGCTCACATTTATCTGGGAGGAGTATGCTTCTTTAGCTTTTTAGTACGTAATAGCAGAGAGAGGATCAACGAGCTGTTAGGTCTAACTATTAAACTCTTAAACATTGATCAGTTTCTGTCACATCAACACAAGAGTCTTTTATAGAAAGGATACTGAGGTATGAAAGAGAGCACAACTCTAACCAGTTAAATGATTTCATTTAACAGGTGTTTATAACTCCACCAAATAAAGGGGAAAAAAGGCAATATGGAGACCAAATGAAAAATACAGTGATAAAGTTAGGTGGCATTTTCTATGTTTTTGTATGTGTTTTCCATAATTAATTCTTTAAAGCATTATTCCTGTTGTTTGATGAATGGATAAATAGAGATTTTTATTTTGCGATTTGCTGAGGTTGCCTGGAACTTCACAACTGGAAGGTTGTTCCTGCCTGGCAGGACACAACGGCTGTCTACATTCATTAGCAGTGGTGAGGAACAAGAGTAGGTCCTCATAGCAAAATAGCTGGTACCGAGGAACTGATAAACACCTTAGATCCGTGTGTGTGTCTGTGTGTGTGTGTTTGTGTATTCACTCCTGACTAACTCTAATCCAGTTCAATGACCTTATGTCCTGTTAGCACTTGGAGTGTTTTAGATTCACTCCCAAAATGCTTCTTTACATTCCAAGACTTCTCCACAAATCATATCAATGTGTGTTAAGTGGGGAAATGAGTAGATTTGTTACAAAAGCACACATCGTTAAATTTTCTTAACTCATTTAGCTAACTGTCATTATATTCAATGCCACCCCTATAGCCAAACCTCCCAATATCTAGTTTTACTAATAACTGGTTTTATTTACATTGCAAGAAATGCGGATCTTGCAGTTGCCTTACCACTTCTCTGAAATCAATGTAAGCTGTGATATTACTTAACAGGAACAAGATATTAACACCAGAGGTCTCATAGCTCTCTACTTTGGCACTACACGTCAGTCCATTCATCCACTGAAAGTGATTATTGCATTACTACCAAGTTATGAGGATCAGGCCACAGGACTCACAGTTCCATACTCAGTTTGCCACAGGGATTTACTAGGTAAACTTTTCATACTTAGATTTCTTAGGATCACTTGTTTGTCCTTGAACTACTGTTTCTGGGGTCATAAATGACTGGGCCTTGGCATCTCTGTCACCATCATATACTAGAGATAAATAGCTGCCATATCTGGATCTATTTGTCTGTCTTGTGGGTTCTTACTGAGGACTTCAAGGCTGTTAAGAAGCAATGGGAAAACACAGCAGCAATTTGTAGCTTCTGAAATAAATGGATGTTTTACAGTTCATGGCTTGGAGCATGGCTTGGAGCCAGGGTGCCTGTAATACATTACTGGCCAAGAGCAACGAAATCTGTATACTTTCACTACTTTGACAAAATAACATTACTGCACCCAGATACAGGATGGTTTGACGTGTTCTTTAGTCTTGCCAAAAATGGGCTGTAGAAGGAACCTGCGATACTGGACACAATCCTGCTGTCATTAAATTCAGAGATATTTTTCATATCTACCTAGCTGCAAAAAGAAAAGGTATATCTTATGTGTGATAGTAGTCTGTCCATTAAGCTATATTTAGTAAGGGCAATATCTGATTTAATACCTGAGTCTTGGACTCAACTGGACTTTTTAGGTGTGAGCCGTGCTCCAGCTCCTCTGCTTCTTAATTGCTTCGCGAACCAGGCCAGGTGCCTGAAGTACTAGTTTGATGAGGTGAAAATATCTTTAACCAAAAAAGTCACCTCACACACAAAAAAAGGAAAAAAGTCATCCTCATTATTTATGAATAACAAATTTTTGAAGTTATTAAACTTACACAAAGTGATGAAATATTCTATTAAATTCCTTGCACTTATCCTAGCATTATAAAGGGGAAAAATCAATCTCCCCTGTGAAGGAAAGGTATGGGAGGGGAAACACTGGACGCTATATGTTTGTAAGAGTGAAATCTAGAGAGTGAACAGAATGAATGAACAGGGTTTAAAACCTTTTTTCCACTTTCCTTAAGCCACTCCAATGGTTATTTCAAGCTATAGAACTATTATAATCCAGCCAAGAGGAAAAAGAAGGAAAAAAAAAAAAAGTATTTTCTTCTGAATGGTACTCTCCATGACCAATAATATCAGTGCCTGCAGTTTTCTTCAGTAATTTTTCTTTCTTCTGGTTTCCTTGTATATGGAACATCAATTTCAGCTTGAAATTTTAAAGTGATGTGACTCAGTCAGACAAAGACTTTTTTTTTTTCCACGGTCACTTAGACATAGGTACGGTAAGTGAATTTACTGTTTGTTTTGCTAGCCATTTTTTCAGATAAGGAGACGATGGAAAATCTGTAGTTTAATAACTTGAAAGCCTGAAAATGAATACCTGAAAATATCATAGTAGTGTCCTCCCAGGAACACTGAAAAGGATCTTTTAGGACAAAAATCGTTTGAAAATACATAATCCAGAATGATAATGGTTCCATTTGATGCTCACTTGAAAACATTTTAATGGCTTTTTTCAAATAGTCCTGTTTCAGTCATCTTCCTTGTTTTTCTACTTCAGCTTGGTTCAGTGCAGCTGCATGATTTTACTTAGGCACAGCCTAAGTGTCTGTCAAACATGCTAACAGCTTCTACATCAAAATAGCAGAAACTTATAAAAAGCAGTGTAGATTTTTGCAAAATATGAGTTTAAAATCAGACTTCCAGATTTGTACTCATGGATTTATACAAGGCTTGGTCATGAGTTCCCATCAGCACAGGGAGCTGCTGGATGTCTGGCACTTAGAAAAAGCAGGTCATGATCAGCAGCCTAAACAACCTAGAGTGGGTAGGATTTAAAGCATTTCTTTTTGAAAACCTTGTGTACAACCAAAAAAACAATAATAGGTAAGTAGATAGGTGCAAGTGATATTCATATTGGCTTTTGGACTTTTCTACTATGAGACTTTTCTGCTGTATTTCTCTCCAACAAGATGAGGAAAACTCATGACTTCTGACAAAGAAAATTGGCAGGTTAGATAGATGACTTTACAGGTTTTTAAACTTATACCTCAGTATTTAAAAAAAAACCAAAACAACAATAAACCCTTAGAAGAACAAATGTGAGGATCATATCATTCAGTCAAACACAAACAAAACCCAATCTTCAGCTAATTAGTTATTAATGATTGCAAAATTGATTTGACTGTGGAGATGGTTTTGTTATGACACAGATTTGATTGGGATAATTTGTATTTTATTTCACTTAAATTTTTTCAGAATATTTGAAAAAAATCCCTTTGTTTTTTTTTACTGTTACTTTTGATCCTTTTTTCTATTTCATTTTTTAAGAATAATAACACTAAAAAGTAAAGTCAAAACCAAGTCTGCCATCATATTCTAACATAATGTTATTGAAAATTATAAAATGTTAGTTCTGTTCCACGTAACTGTCTTCTGCTTCTAGTTGACAATGACAAGAACAAAAGGTTGTGGTATGACACATTCTTAGTTCTGAACCTTCATTTTCTGTATGAAAAAGTCAATAGGAAGAGATAGCACTTGGATTCTGAGTTGTCTGTAAGCTTCCTAATTAGTTCCAGGATTAATTTAAGATGCCAGTGATAAATTTTAAAGCCTTACATAGTTTTCTTGCTAGAATCCAGCATGACATTTCAAGTTCACTGAGTCATCCTGTGAATTTAAAACTAGCCTGGCAATGCAGGCAGAATGGTTTAGGGTTCTGTGGCCATATGTCCTTGACTGACTCTGTATGTCATACATAACTTGAAATTAAAAAATCCTGTGAAGCTATAACTTTATTTTCAGAACATATTTATTATGATCTCTTTATTTTGAGAAATAAATTTAACTATTTCTTTACAATGTTCCCTATAAGAAAACACTTGTGTACATGTACAAAGTTTGTTTTTATATGTATTCCAATATTCACTCAGAGTATTGCAGAGATAAACAATAGTTTTGCTTTTCTTCACAATTTACAATTTTTCATTGTAAAAAATTCATTTCCTGTGGCAGTAAACAATCTCTGTAATACATGTATGACATTTATTTCAGCAAATGGGATCTCACAAAGGTAGTCACATGAGTGAGCAGAGATAACTGAAAGCAGAATAAGAAGTAAATTGCTGTAAAAAGCTGAAAAGAACCATCACATCTGCAATTTCTAGGTAATTTTCCAGGTGTGGTATTAGCAAGGTGCTGTCAGCATTCATAGTACAGATTTTTGCTTGTGCTGGACTATTCACTTATATTACACATAGTTTTGAAGTTTTGGTTGACATAGTTTGCTGTGTTGTACATCAAAAGTAATGAAAAGACAAAATGTAAACAAAACATGGGATGTTCTATGAAGCAGCCTTAAAATTTCATACCATTAACAATTTAACTCTTTTTCTCTTCCTGTAAAACATAGCATCATAAATTACTAAACCATTTGTTCTTTCTTATACATTCTATGATTTGCCTTCAGTGCCTTCAGTGTGTGACTTTTCTAGGCTTTTCACATTGACAGCATGAGTGATGCTTTCTTCCCAAAGCCACCTAACTACCAGAGGGCAGTTTGACAGGAAAGCAATCGCTGAATTATTCCAGTTTTGCCTTTTAAAAAAAGAGCTGGGGAGTGGAATGAACCTGGAAAAGTAGTAACAGAAGTACTATTATCAAAGCACTTTTTCATTCTTTCATCTGCATTCGAAAAATATCCTTTTTTTCTTAAGTATACCCACAACTACATTTTTATATTTACCTTCCCTCAAATATTGACAGTTTCCAGCTTACCAAAGCGTTTACTTCAGCTTGAAAATTAATCTGATTTTTTCCTAGAACTTCTAGAACCAGTACTTAAATTCATGAAAAAAAATAACATTTCAATGTGAAGTTTCACTCTTCTCTTTTTGTCATTAAAAGAATTCATAAGAGATTTTAGAAAGTGAAGAAAATATTTCTGATGGCTGACTTGTAAACCATATTTTCTGTTTGAGTATGTGTGATCTGTGTAAAGGTCCAAATTTTTAAAAGAATAATCACTGATCTGCTGAAATCAATAACGTCATTCTTCTAAAAATTTAATCCTTTCTTAGAATTAAAGTTGATGTGGATTCTTTTCTATAAGACATGCTCTTATGAAGACTTTCATTAAGGCCAAACCATCATGCTCAACTCACCTGTCTACACAGTGCCTGGTTCAGTGTTTCCATCTGGTGCTAGCTGTTCCTTTCTTTTTTTCATATTGCAAACATTTGGACTCAGATTCAGCCCATTTAATGTTAACTGAGGAACCTAAATTAGGCACTTGATCACCCTTAGCTTTCTTTGTAGTCAAAGAGAAACACGTTTAAAGTGCATTTCAGTTCTAAGATGATCTAATTGCCCTCTGGAGGCATTTTCTGTCCCTCCATTCCCTACAAGGAACTAGAGAAATGTTTTCCTAATTAAGTTGCCTTCTGGAGATGGCTAAAATTATGTGGGATATACTGATAAATGTGTCTTATTGCTTCCTTGTTTCCTTTCCTTCCATTTTTTTTTTTAATTTAAATTTCACCTTGTGGTTTTCCAGGAATAGTTCTGGACAATGGTAATACTACACAGAAAAAATCTTTAATTACTCTAGTGACAAAAAAAAAAAAAATCAGGTTCATGCTCTAGAAATATTAGAACTGGATGAAAAATCTACTCAAAATCACAAAATTCTCTGGCCTATGGTTAAGATGCCTCATTTGAAGCATCTGAGACAGATTCTCAATTAAAATATATTAAAATAAATGTGTTGCAGTGATCTGCACTTGCCAAATAAAATTTTAGGAGAATTTAAAAAGAGAATGAAGTACAATAATGACCACAGTCCTGTTCATTCTTTTAATTGTAAGTAATGTAAGTAGATATTATATCTGGAAGCTTTCCCTGTGCCTGTTCTGAAAAGAAATCCTATAAATCTTGTAAGATCTAAACTTAACATTTTAATTAGAATGTATATAGGGAGGTTCTTAGTCATCCATGCCTTTAAACTGTAATTTTTATGCAAACTTGTTATTTTAAAAATGTTATGAGCCACTGGGTTTCCTTAAAGAATTGTTAAAGATCAATAAGTTTCCTGTGGAGCATGTATTTTATTACTTTTAAAGACAATTTCTTTTTGTATAACACTGTTTTGGTTTCAGGACTTGCATACATGGAGTATATAAAAATTGAAACCAGCCATTTTTCTAGTGCCATTTCCCCCCTTTTATGAGAAAAAACATAAAATGAAATCAAATGTATCATTAAGCAATAACATTAAAATGCCATCTACCACTAGGAGCATATGGATCATAACTTGTTTCATCATAACTTGGTGCACTTATATTTTGTCATTGGCTTCATAACTTTTGAAGCCTTGTTTAAGTTTTATCATTGCTAATCCACCATAAATTAAAAAGGTCCAATCTTGATTTTTTAATCGCCTTCAGCTGTCCTTATGAGCCTAATTTTCTGGAGCTTGTTTTCCATAAAATGGAGATATATGTTTTCAGGAAGATAGTTTTTTTTCTTTGGGTTTTTTTGAACTGAGTTTATTCAATAAGGGTCACCCCTTCTGTGCGAGATCTTCTGGGTAGATTTACAGAGGCCCAATTATGAAGGAACAAGGTAGCAGTTTCAGCTAACAGCACATCATCCTTATGACTGGCAGCCGCTGCAGTGTGTTTGTTAAGACAACAAAGCAGAGGAAAAACCACAGAAATCATAGAAGAAACTAGGATTCGTCTTTCCTAAGACCCTATATAAACAGCAGTTTAGAGATCAACCTGGAGACTCCTGTAGAGAAGTGCACAGCTGCAGAGAGTGAATCATTATTTCCTAAAGTAGGGAAAAGATGAAGTCAGGTAAATAATTTATGAAGATGCCTATTTTTCTCTGTTAAGAAAGGAAACCTCTGATTAGCATTGCATACTTTGGATGACTTCTTCAGGGTCATAATAGAACACTGTGTATCTACATTTTTTATCACTTTTAAGCTTAGGTGATTCCAAAAATACCCCAAATATTTTTGAGCAACTTACGATGAAGATGTGGGTTTTTGCAAGCAGGTAAAACCACGCAGATTTGTGTTGTGATCAAAATTATTCCAATAAAGCATTTCATTAACAAGGCAGAACTGAGGATAATTTGTAAATCCAAGTACTTAATTATCAAACATCTCTATTTGAATTTTGTAGCTGGTCATTGAAGTTACACAACATTTTCTATTTGACTAACTTATCCAAAATATCACTACTTTCATGCACCCATAGAGGCCCCCAAAGCACATCTGTTTTTGCATGGAATAAATTTCTGCAAGCACTTCTGTGGACATTCAAGAGATAAAATATAAAGCAATGCATGTATACAGAAAAGCAAATATAACTACAACATGAAAGTGCAAAGCTGAAGTACATATTCTAACTGCACTTATTTTGCGCATAGTTTTCCTTGTTTTCTTTTTTTTATAAGTAACTTTTGCTGCTAAGATCAATATGCCAAAGAAACTCTGCACCAGTACACAGAGAAGTTATGAAATACACTCTATTTTCATACAATCATAGAATGGTTTAAGTTGGAAGGGACCTTAAAGATCATCTAGTTTCCACCCCCTGCCATGGCCAGGAACATCTTCCACTAGATTACGTTACTCAAAGCATCATCCAGCCTGGTCTTGAACACTTCGAGGGATGGAGTGTCCAAAACTTCTCTGGGCAACTTGGGCCAGTCTTTCACTACCATCAGAATGAAACATTTCTTCCTGATATTTGCTCTATATCTACCCTCTTCCAGTTTGAAGCCATTACCCTTTGTCCTATTACTACACGTCCTTGTAGAAAGTCCCTCTCTAACTTTCTTGTAGGCCCCTTTCAGATACTGGAAAGCTGCTATAAGGTGCCCTGGAGCCTTCTCTTCTCCAGGCTAAACAATGCCAACTCTCTAGGCCTGTTTTCATGGGAGAGGTGCTCAAGCCCTCTGATCATCTTTGTGGTCCTCCTCTGGACCTTCTCCAATAGGATCATATCCTTCTTACGTTGGGGGCTCCAAAGCTGCATGTAGGACTCCAGGTAGAGTCTCACCAGAGTGGAGTAGATGGGTAGAATCACCTCCCTCGACCTGCTGGCCATGCTTCTTTTGATGCAGCCCAGGGTGCGGTTGGCTTTCTGGGCTGCAAGTGCATGTTGTCAGCTCATGTTGAGCTTTTTATCCACCCATATGCCCAAGTCCCTCTCCTCAGGGCTCCTCTCAATCCATTCTCCTCCCAGCTTGTATTTGTGCACGGGATTGTCCTGACCCACATGCAGGACCCTGCACTTGCCCTTGTTGAATTTCATGAGGTTTGCATGGGCCTACATCTCAAGCCTGACAAGGTCCCTCTGGATGTCATCCCTTCTCTCCAGTGTGTCGACTATTCCATATATCTTGGTGTTATTGGCAAACTTGCTGAGGGTGCACTCACTCCCGCTGTCCATGTTGCCAACAAAGGCGTTAAACAACACTTGTTCCCAGTACTGACCCCTGAGGAATGCCATACATCACTGGTTTGCACCTGGGCATTGAGCTGTTGACTGCAACTCTTTGAGTGTGGCCATCCAACCAGTTCCTTATCCATTGAGTGGTCCCTCGGTCAAATCCATGCCCCTCCAACTTAAAGACAAGGATGTCATGTGGGACAGTGTCAAAGGCTTCGCACAACTTCAGTTAGATGATGTCAGTTGCTCTTCCCTTATCCACGAGCACTGTAACACTTTTGTAGAAGGTCACATTTTCTGAACAGCTAACTCATGTCTTGTTTTAGTCTGTTTGACCTTTGTTTTAATCATTTAAGCATGAGTTCTTGTTACATATAAGTGGTGTAGAACACTTAAAATTTTCTCTACTTGTTGATACATAATGGATGGCTGAAATTTCATGCATATATTGAGATAAACTGTTAAAAATGCTTGTAAACTCCTCCTCAGTTTGTAGATGTGAGAGGCATAAAAATAATATCTTTATATAGTTCCAGTCCATGTATGATTCAAATAGATTTATTTATGTGTTCAAGGGCAGTATATTATAGGTTTTTTGTTGAACTTGAGGAGACCAAAAGACCAAGCAATCAATAAAAACTGATTAATAGGAGTGACAGCAATCTAAACAAAGATAATCCTCTGAAATCCTTTTAGGCTTTTAAGATATATGGAAAGAGTTCTGCAAGCAAAATAGTGATCTTCAGCTTTTGTTCTCTCTCCTTTTGATGAGTGGCACTGTATTAGCTCATAGTTTTAGGACCTGACTTGTTCAAATCCCTGATTTGAGTTTTAAATTGATCAATAACAATGGCAAGTTTATATACAAGAATTGTATATATTATGTATTATATATATACATGTATAGTTTTGCTAACCTCTGCCTTTAAACTGTGCAATTTTTAAAATTTTTTTCTTTTTAACTTGCATTTTGAAAACTGAGCAGCAGTGTGTTTCTGAGAACAGAGAAGGAGGGAAGAGGGATGCAGAAATGAGGCAAGGCTCTTAAAATGAATGTCATCTGTAGTTTTGTTGGATTTAGTTTTATATTTTTAAAAATTTCTACACCCAAATAAATAATATACAATAACAAAAAAAAAAGTGAGAACATCTTACATTTCATCAGTTTTCATAATTTTTGAAATGTAAAGAATTTATTACAAAATGTATAGTAGTAAGATCTTGCATTTAGCTTTCTATCCTGGTGGCACTACCCATTTGTCAGCTGCTGAAGTCTGAGCCAATACTTTTTTCTTGCCAGACATACACATTTGTTTACAGTCACAACAAGAAAGAAAAAGGACACAACCAACTTATTTTGCCTGGCTCCATGCTATCATCATATAGCTTAACTGGAGCTTTATATCTAAAGTCTGATTTTACTTTAACTTAAAAAAAATGCTTTTTGAACAATGCAGAGCATGTTGTTTCTTAATTATGCACCCAGGGAGTGAAAAAATTCAAAAGAGGACTGAGGTTTTGAAGAAAGAGCATTTTTATTTTTGACCTCTAGCATGAAAAGAAGCCTTTTTTAAAAAAGGTTGCATTATTTACCAGAGCTGCAGGGCAGCAGTAACTTATGCACCAACAAATTATTCAGCATTTGATCATCTATTTCTTTTGCCTTGGCAGAACTTTTCATCTGCCTCTGTTGCATTAATGGCATTGGGTTTGAAATAGTGTATTTGCAATGTCTACTGAAGCCAAGTGAGCTTTGCTTGTTTTCTTCTTGTCATTTGATTCAGCTTCAGCATTTTTAATGTATAGCAAGGAATTTTCTCAGAGCTAATGATAACTCACTGTAAATATGTCCATCTCTGTCTTCCTGGGAGCTGGAAATACTTTTTGACTGTGAGCATTTATTATCAGTAGGACAAACACGGTAGCTAGCTTGTCACATTGAAAGCGTCTTTGACTGTTCTATTCTAATCAGTATTTCAATTTTGTAACACAATAAAAAATGACTTTTGCTGCTTGAGGAGAGGATCATTTATGATTCATTAATGGTATACGTTAAGGACAAACAAATGTTTTTCTCCTGAATCTTGGACGTGAACTTCTGCCGTGCATTCTCAGAAAAGTCAGTTAGGCACAGCCCAGTTTTTGGAGCACTGGGGTCTTCTGGAGTACTGGACGAGGCTCATGGTGAAGCAGTTTGGACTTTCTGAGGAGATTCCCAAAGTGAACAACCAGTTAATCAGTTTCATCAGGGGAAGATCAAGGGACGTCACGTACAACAGTCAGATGAGTTTAACCTATTCTGAAACAGGGCATGTATGAAGCTATGACTGTTGAGACATAGTTTTGTTTGTGGTATCCGTTTATTCAACATTCAGATAAGAACTCCTTTGAGGATCTTAAGAAACTTGAAAGACACCAGTCTGTGTGAAAGCCACCAGACTGCCAGTCTGTTACACAAGTGTACTCCAAGTGCTTGCACCTGAAATAGAAGAGATATGACCATTCTAGTGGATGTCAATTATCAGTCACATTTGAGCTCTCCTTCAGAGACACAGACATTAAAATATTTTATAGGGACAAGTATCCTTTGCCTTCTATTACAATATACTCCTAGAACTAGACGGCTATAATATTTTTTAGTAGATATACTATCTACTGAAAAATGCAGCTTTGCAGAGACTGCATATATTTGCAAATTGAGGTCAATTCTGGGAAATCTTTATCAAAAAGAAAAAAAAGAAGTTTTAGTTTTGTATTTTCAAATGATACTTATCTTTTTCAGGGTGACATTTTCACAAAATCACAGAATGGTTAAGATTGAAAAGGATGTCTGGAGGTCATCTGGTCCAATCTCCCTACTCTCTACTCAAGCAGAGTCAGTCATCTAGAGTGGGCTGTGCAGACAGCTTCTGATTGTGTCCATGAATGGAAATCTCACAGCATCCCTGGGCAGCCTGTGCCAGTGCTTGATCACCCTTGCAGTGAAAAAGTGTTTCCTGCTGTTCAACCAAAAACTCCTGTGTTTCAGTTTGTGCCTATTGCCTCTGCACATGTCACCGGGCACCACTGAAAAGAGTCTGGCTCTGCCTTCTTTACACCCTCCCTTCTTTACGCCCTCCCTTCAGGTGTTTATCTGCATTGATAAGATGCCCCTGAGCCTTTTTTTCTCCAGGTTGAACAGTCCTAGGTCTCTTAGCATCTCCTCACAGCAGAGATGCTCCGATCCCTTCCTCATCTGTGTGTCTCTTCACTGGACTCTCTCCAGTATCTCCATATCTCTCCTGTATTGGGGAGCTCAGAACTGGACACAATACTCCAAGTGTGGCCTCATTGTCACCGAGTAAAGAGGGAGAATCACCTTGCTTGTCCTGCTGGCAACACTCCTCCTCATGCAGCTCAGCATACTTCTGCCTTTCTTTGTGGCAAGGGCACTTTGCTGGCACGTGTTCAACCAGGTGGCCTCTAGGACACCCACATCCTCTTCTGCAAAGCTGTTTTCCAGCTGATTAGGCCACAGCATATACTGATAGTTGGGGTTGTTGCTCTCCAGGTGCGGGACTTTGCACTGCCTATTGTTGAACTGCATCTTTTATTCTGAAAATTATAACTTCAAAGCAAGGATTTAAGGCTCATAAAAAGAAAGAAATTAAAGGCTTCATTCGGCCTTATTTGACCTCACTCAGTTTATTCATTTTGCTAAAAAAATTTTTTTAAAATTGGGACTCATCTAGGGTATTTCTTTTTTTGCACCCTTCTTTCCTCTCTGATATTTAGAGATTCCTAAAGCAAGTCAAATATTGGAAAGTGATACGACAATTTTAAAATATGAGACAGCAATTTTATTGCCTTGTTAGTAGAGACTAATGAGAAAAAGTATTTCCTCTAGGTTTAAGCAGGCTAACCTGGTAGTAGGATACAATTTTCCATACATTTGAAGAGAATAGTTAATCCCATACTACTGTGTTTAACAGGAGAGCTGCCAGCTATTGTACCACCTGCAGCCTACATGTGATCAGCATATTTCATTTAGAAATATCCTCCACATGTTTTATCCCTACAACTTAATTTAGGAATGGATATCATACTGCTTGCATAGGTGTTCCTCAGGTGGGAGTCTAAGAGCAAGCATAGAGCAAAGTTATACAATAGAGAGATATCTTCTTCCATATCTATACAATGGTATTTGCCAAATTTGCTTTAGCAAAATTCCAACAAAAAGAATAATGATGGAGAGGATGGGGGGGAGTGTCTCAAATGATGAAAGTAAACAAGAAGTCTAACAGTAAGAATATCAAATAACAAAAAGAACTTCTAAAAACTGAAAAACTGCCAAGGCTTTTGATAAATGAATATTTTATCATCAAATAAAATAGTTTTTCTCCTGGTTATCTCATTAAACTTCTCTGAAAATTAATTCTGATTTACAGTAAAGGTTTTGCAAAACCATCTTGTCCATAATTTTTTTTAATTCTAATAGCCTAGCAAATTTCTGCATATGTATAGTAATAAAACTGTTATGATAAACTAAGACAAAAATGTTTAGAATTCTGAAGATTATTCATCTCTTTATGAACATGACTCTTTTTTTTTTTTAATATTTAGTATGTTAGAGGAGGAAATTACTTGAATCCCTGCCTGTATTATTTTTTATTTCTTTCGATGTTATTATTACATCAATTTTTTTCTTTACAAGCAAGAGGAATTATTTGTTTAAAGAGCTTTTCACCTCTGAATAAATAAACTATCTAATGACAACTGAGTTTGTGTTCTGAGTTTACAATTATCAAATAAAACAAAGGGCTGAAAATTAGATAGTTTCTCTGGATAGAAAGCAGAGTATTATTTATTATATATAAGGCATTAATTTTAAAGATAAAGCTACTGCATTTTTGATCTCTGTAACAAATTTATTCTTTCTTGAATTTTATGTCTGCATGAAGAGGAACTTCTTTCTTGTTTGCTTAAATTAGCTTTATGTGGGGACAGGAGTGGAGCTGGAACTCTAAAGTGATATTTATGCATCCATTGAACAATGAATTAACCAGTATTGCACATGTATCAGTTTTGTAGTCTCGGTGATAGTTTCATGGTGATAGTTTCATGAGGTTCCTGTCTAATATAAATAAATATTGTTTGACCTTTCCTACTAATGATGCAGGAATATACAATGGATGGCACTATAAAACAGCCACCATTTTAAAGCTATACAGGGATCTCCATTCATGTTTAAAATGATGAGGGCCTTTTCCTTAGAAGATTATAACAAGGGAGTAGCCTAATATAAGTCATTCAAGCTGCATTAGCATAAAATAAGTGCAAATCAACTGACCATAATGGAAGACTGTGTGAATAATTAATTGAGTGTTTCCAGTTGAAAATTATGACCTTCAAAAAAGTTATGTCAGCTAAAACTCATGTTTGTCTGGGGGAAGGAGATGTCTCTCCAAACTGAAAATCTGTAATTAATGTTTTATTCAAAATGTTCCTTCTAACTTGGAAGGAAAAAAATGGTGCTGAGTCTCTGTAAAAGGAAAGGAAATGAAGTGTAGTTTTACCAATCTTTCAATAGAAAGCAAAGCCATAAGCTATTTTACATAATAGCTCAAGAATTAGTGTTCTCACTGGAAATCCTGTTGCATTTATTTTTATGCATTATCATTTCCTTGATCACTGGCTCAACCTTAAGTAACATGAAATGGCTCTAATGGGACCCAAAAGGCACTATACAGGGGACAAAAGACCATTGTTACAGTTTCTTTTTCAGTTAATGTTTTATTTCTGATACCAAGAGAACAAGACAACTTGATTATAAACAAAGAATTCAAACCCTTGCACGAGCTGCTGATATACGTTTAATTTTCTTGGATGTTTATCTTGTGTATTTTAGTCTTCATGCCTTCAGAGATCATTATATTTGAAGGGAGAATTTAAAGCAAGCACAACCAAGAAGGGAATTGAATACAGGTATCCCATATTCTGAGTAAATAACCATAGTGCTATGGACAAAATTGGAAAATTACCTCCTTCCCAGGAACCATTTTTACAATATTGACATAAAACTTAACTTTTCATATACAATATTCAGAAAATTTTGATTGAATTTGGAAATACATTCAGAACAAGAAAATTGTTATTCTTTATAGAATGTATTATTTTCCAAATAAATGTGCTTGCATTTAGTTTAATCTTTTCCAGTTGAGATTAAAATCAGGGTCTATATTACAAAATTTTAACATCTTTAGCATAAATTTAGTTAATATTATTTTCTATCAGCCCAGTCATTAATTTTTCAATCTTTCGTACTGAACTCGTTGGTAGATATGGAAGAGGTTTTTTTGTTTACTTGTTTGTTTAAACAAATAAGTTATATGCTGAATCAACCTTTTAAGATTATCTTCTTTCTTTTCAGGCTCAAAGGTATAGACAGACTTCTCTGGTTTTGTGTTTCTCATATTTAATGAGACTAATTTAATGACTTGATTATCTTTACTTCCGTTCTACTATCATAGGACACATGCAGGTTTCCCTTCTGCATCTTTTACTCTCTCTGATCCCAGGAGTTTGACATTTATTAATCTTTGTATTCTGTATCACACAGCTGTCTTTGTATGTCTGATCAGTATTTAGGATTTTACTTACTTTACAATTCCTGCAACTCAGATGTTAAAATTGGTATAACCTTGGAAATGTCATAACATCTTTTGAAAACAACCTTCATAATATTTTTGCTGTTGTCCTTTGAATAATTTCCACATTTAATCATAGATGTTATGTTGTACTGTCAAGGTAACTTTAGAAACGCCACACAAAATTATAGAAAGAAAGTAAATAAAATAAATGTTTCTTTATGATAACTCTGGCAATGCAGGCTTTTTCTAAAGCATTACATAGTGAAAAATAAATATACAATAAAAACAATAGTGACAGAAATTCCTCCACATTTTCCTTTCTTATTATTTTTTACAGACTTAAGTGCATATCACTGGAGAATTTTTACCCAATTTACAGATTGAAACCACATAAAGATGTGGAGACTTTCCAGGTATTTAGTCTCAGACTTTAAATTCTTCTTTGCAGAGAGTATTTTATCTAACAAGGAGATACTAATAGCTCTGCCTTTGCCTTCTTATGAGTGATTCAATTGGAAGCAAATGACTTCTAAATTGACCTTGCGTACAACCAGATTATGCTTCTACTTTCTGTTAGGTAATGCATTCTATAAGAACAAGATTGATATGTTTAACCCTTAGGTACTCCTTGGAAACCAAATCAAAATGTTGGGATAGAAGTGTTTTAGCACAAAGCCTTGTGTTTTTTTCAGTTTGTTAGTACTTCCTATAGACCCCAGTCTCCAAGGTTAATAACAGCTGAAGGAAGTTATAGATTATTGCAATTATATTGTGGTACCATTTTGATGTATATCATAATTTTTGTTCTGCTATTTATTGATTAGCATGGTTACAGCAGTAATATCTAGAGTAAATAAGTACTATTGGAAGGGGACCATAAATCCCTAACAAATAGTTCTGAGTGTCTTAATGACTGAGCTAAATGTACATCAATGTATCATTTTCTTTCTTTTAATAAATATATATAAAAATGCTATGTATTTGGAATATGCATTTTTGTTTGTGTGTGTTTGCATGCACATATACACATAATACACATATAGCTATCAAAATAAGAACATGAACAGTGAAACAGAGATGGACAGAAAAAATTTTTGAAAACATTCTGGCCAATAGAAGTCCCACTAATATTGGAGCACTTTGTATCTCTTAAATACATTTTTATGACCTCCACCTTTTGGGGAGGAAGACACTACTGTCATTCTCATTATTTATACAGATTAAACTAACTACTGCCGCTTTTGTACCAATTTATCATAAAACTCATATGATTGTGTACTTAGAACGTGTTTATGTTACCTTCTTTGCCTTTTAAAATTGTGGAAACTAAATTCCTTGTGATTCAAAATCCCCTACAGCTGCTAGTGTGTCACAAAATATCTAAGAAGGAAGGCAGCATAACCATAAAGAAGCACAAATTCTTTTCTTCATGCTCCTCAGCTGACATTTATTAAACTTTTGGTGGCTTTTGATAGAATAGAGGCAAAAATCCCACCAAGCTTTTATCCACATCATAATAACTTACCTGCTTTCCAAAATATATCAGTCAATGCTATTATGTTCTTCACTCCAATATGTATTATCACCAATTTAAGAATGAGAAGTTATATTAATACTTCACTCTTTCTTTGACCACTCAATAGAAAGAGCTTTCCCACCATATACCCCACATTTACTTACCATGGCAGATTCAGTATTACTTTTTTTTTAATTCAAAAATAGACTTGAAAAGTGTTCAGTTCAGAAAAATGTTTCCTTGTCATTAAATAAAGGAATGCTTTTTATGGAAAAGCATATTTGGCTGAAAAAAAAATCTGTTCAGTTCTATAGTTGATTCTGTGTTGCTCTAGGCTCTCAAAATCATCAATGGAAATGGGCTTCTCTAGACGTGATTCAAAGCAAGAGCCAACTTAGCCATTCTGAATTGCCTTACAGAGAAATCACTCTCACACACTGACTACAGATGGAGTTTAGGGAAATTAAAGTCTCAAAGATAAGTAAGCCTTCCTGAATATTCCCTAAGGCCCTCTTGAAAGTGTTACCTCATGACTTTAATGCAATTTATCTTTCCTTCTCATAGATACCTCAGTAATCTTTTGAAATTGTGTTGTGACAGGTGATTCTTTAGTGAGCGTTTTCTGTGTCTAGTTTGGCCATAAGAGCTCTACACCAAAATTTATTTACTGCTTCTTTGGCCTGTTTTACTCTTTTCCCTTGTTCCAGAGAGATCATTACAAAGTCTGGAGACTTCTGATGTCTTTTAATATTTTCTGAGCCATGTCCCCATCTATAATCTGTCTTTCTAGCATATTGATTTTATAAGAACTGCAATTTTCTCTTCTGGAGTCTCTATAAGAGATCATTCAAAGACAATGCTATTTGCAACTGGTGTTGTATGAAATTACAATTATGAATGAACTTTAATGATGAATATAATGTTGATGTGGTTTAACCTCAGCCAGCAACTAAGCACCACACTGCTGCTCGCTTATACCTTCCCTGGTGGGCTAGGGGAGAGCTTTAGAAGAGTCAAAGTGAGAAAACTCATGGGTTGAGGTAAAAACAGTTTAATAAGTAAAGAAAAAGCTAAGCACAAAAGCAAAGCAAAACAAGGAATTTATTCACTGTTTCCCATCAGCCTGCAGGTGTTCAGCCATCTCCAGGAAAGCAGGGCTCCATCACATGTAACAGTTACTTGGAAAGACAAACACTATAACCCTAAACGTCCCCCCTTCCTTGTTTTTTCCCCAGCTTTATATGATTAGCATGATGTCACATGGCACAGAATATATATCCCTTTCATGAGTTGTCCCGGCTGTGTCTTCTCCTAACTCGTTGTGCACCCCCAGCCTACTCACTGGCGAGGTGATGTGAGAAGCAGAAATGATCTTGACTCTGTGCAAATGCTGCTTAGTGATAGCTAAAACATCCCTGGGTTATCAACGCTCTTTCCAACACAAATCCAAACTATAGCTTCATATTAGCTACGATGAAGAAAATTAATTCCATCCCAGCCAAAACCAGCACAGATGTTTTCCTAACCCAATGAAGATCTTCAAACTCTATACAGCTGGCTGTTCTGTATCTGACAGTGGCAAGTGCAATTACAGAGTCACTAAAAAGGCAATTTATTAGAGTGACAATGGCAAAGATCATCTCACACGGTATTCACAGGGAAGGCTTCTAGTCTGAGACCTCTGCCTGTCTTAAGACAGTGCTGGTAATTTTTTTCTTCCATGGTTAGAAATTTATTACCCTATTTTAAGGTCTGAAATATTTTTTTCCTCAGTAGTAGTGCTATACCTGTATATTACTGGTTTACAAAATTTAGTAAGTCTTAAGGGTGCGTGTTGGTAACGCACTTTAGCAGGACTGTTTTTCTTTCATTCAGCAGAACTAGCCAGGATGAATGGGTAGCTGGTAATTTTTAATTACTGTAAACAAAATCAGCTTCCTTTTTTTGGGATAAATTTCAGTTGCCCAGAAGTATTCCTTTTCTACTCATTCTCAAGGCAGTTTCCTGTGCTGAGTCAACAGTTTCCCAATGAAACTTTCTTAGCTTTTTGTCACACTCTGCCTTTGAGGACATGGCCTGTTAAAATGTTTGCGCAACCGTATGAAGAGCACAGTTACTAGGGCTGTCAGAAAAAAACAAGATTCCTTTCTACACCACCAATCCTTCCTGGTTTAATCTGCAGATTTAAAAAAAAAAAAAAGTATTTCCCCACCAAGGGTTGCTTTCTATGGGGACACTCACTTTTTTTGCCAAAAATAGCACATAAAAGTTGGAAGTTTTCAGCAGAAAAGAACATAATACAAGTATTAATTTATTGATTTATTTGATCTATAGTTTTTGAAGTATTTTGTCAAGTCACCCACTCATTGGAGGGTTCTTAGCCAGATATATCTCCAAAGTATGCTTTGGTTAGAGATTTCTACAGTGCGCCACAGTGGCTTATGGTGTGGGAAGGCTGTAGTTCATTACAGGAGATATAACTTGGTATTATGAGTACTATGAAGAGAAGACATTCCTAGGAAGTCAGAGTCATTGTTTGGCTTCCACTGGATGTCATCGTGACAAGATCTAAGTTTAGCTCTTATGCTAGCAGTTGTGTAGTGACATAATTAATTACGATTCTTGGAGTGTTTAGGCTTTTGCTTCACTGGTACTGGAAGTTGTATAGACTCCCTGTTGTGTGGAATTTAAGAAAAAAATAACAACGTTTTGTATTTCCTCCTATATGTGCAACTTTACTCATTTGCAACTGCATTCTCAGCTTTCAGACATTCAAAATACATAATTATGTTTCTACAGGTTTAGAAATGTAGTTCTCACTATATAGGAAAACATTTGCTTCATTAAGATAGTTGTTTTCCACAGGCTCTGTACAGACAGCTATTTTGCGTTAAATATAGTTGGTAGCTGTTAGCTTCATAGAGGACTCAAAGTGCTAAAAGAGTAATTTAAAATGGTGGCATTGAAAACCCCAGTTAACAGTGATAGATGTCTAAATCTTTCCAATGCAGTGTCAACAAACTGAGAATTCACTGTTAACAGGTAAAACGAAAAATCTAAGTGATTCATTATTTTCACTGCATCCTTTTCTACAGTCTCTCATAATTCATCTGTAGGTTTTTTTAAATGGTTATTTAAGTGGAGGCTGTTTCATATATTTCTGTCAATGATCATATTAGGTGACTGTTCCTGTCACCTACTATTTTAGAATCTATTGTCTGCATGTACTAGGTAAACACACTAACACTGATATATCTCATGATATATAGCTGGTTTTCATCCAAACGAAAAGTTACTGGTGTTCATTTACATACAGCTATATATGTGTAGATAAATATGTAAATTTAGGGAACAAACATTTTATCAGACAATGTGGGGCTGCAAACAGCATGCACGAGCTGCTTGCACAAAAGGTCACATATGGCTTAGACACAATCCAGAAAATACAGTAAAACTACAAAATATTTAGGCTGCAAGAAAACGCATATGACAGTGTGGGCCTGAGCACCCATTTCAACTTCTCCTTATGACTTAGAATATGTGTCAAAGCCACGGACATTTCTTGTAGCCCAAAATGAGATTAATGTTAACATTCTTGATATGTCTGAATTTAAGTACTTAATAAAGCTGTATTATTACCTGACATTTATCAAGGATTTCTCCTCAGGCACCTCAAATTGGATCTCATGCCAGATTACTTGTACTAATGAAAAAACAACATGCATGATAGCTTGATTTCAGCTGGTACCCCCAGTTTCCAAATGGCTTGCTTTTGATAGATCCAATTAACAAATATATAATAAACCCATCATAAAGCACAAATCTTTAAAAAAAAAGTTTATAATACCTCTATATTACAAAACAAACAGGATCCAGAAATGCATGAAGACCTCCCGTGTTAGTGACACTAATACAGAAAGAGAACTCATTTCCTCTTTTAATCTTTCTGCAGTAAAATATCTATAATGAAATTAATTTAGACTGTAGATAAAGAATAGCTTTATGTATGGTAGATCTGATCATTAGCTGGAGAAACTGTTAATCTTTCAATTGCTCTCTATGGCAATATATCTGACCCAGAGAAGAACTTTTAAAACATTCAAAGTTTCCTTCCTTATAAAAAAAATAAAATACTTCAGAATGTTAAATAGTTTTTATGTCTTATGATAAATAATTTCAAAATTATTAAATGTGAGAAATGTTTCCAGAGATACAAGGAATCACGCTGTCCCATCAGAAGGTCCAGCACTGAAGAGTAGCATTGATACCCTTTAGTCATGCTATCTGAGAGAAGCACAAATGCAGGTGATCAGCTGACATCTGAGGCTCAAATAAGAAAAGAACTAATTGAGAGGTATGGTCTTGCTTTTGATTTCTTTGTTTTTCAAACAATAAGGTTAAAATCTGGACCAAAATTTGCATTCTTTTAGGGTGAGGTGGCTTCAGCGCACTACGAAAATGATAGGAGATATGGTCAGCCACAGAAAGGTTTTCCTGAATTTGCTGACAGAACAGTCAGCAAAGTGGATTGAATAGCCCTGGGGAATGTTTTAGATATTATCTAGTGTTTAGTGTAATTAATAAAATATTTGCATTCAAAACCTACCTTTTCCTGTGTTCCCATTTTTATAAATTTCTGAAGCAAAAAAAAAAAACAACAAACAAGTCAGTTACCTGAGAATGTTACCTGAGAATGTCTTTGCTTTCTTCCTCTGACATAAGTGGAAAATTGTGTCAGGTAAAATACGATGGACTGAACTCTGTTAAACAGTCAATAAAATGAGCACTGTCATGCATTTTCCAGTAGTGTAAGTGACTAAAAGTTGCACCTGACACAAAAACCTAAATAGATTGTGGACGTTACCAGTAGCAGAGTGTGTTGCACATATTGAAAAAGCAATCTCATTTTGTTCCAAGAGGTTTATGTACAGTGAATAATATATTTTGAAGAGACATTTTTAATAGGCAGTAACAAACACATTTCATGGGTATTATAATATAATATGGATATTTATAAATGTCAAAAGATACTCTCTTTTTTACAACATATAATATGTTAAACTAGTTTGAAATATGAGCTCTTCTTTCCATTGCTTAAAAGTTGGATATGCTATTTCCATTGTGTGTCATGCATAAGTGGTGAATTCTAAGTTTGTTTAGTAAAATTATTATTCTTTACAATCATAAAGTTCTTTAAGTAGAGCTTGATTAAAAAAATATATTTAAATTGTACTAAACATTGTTTTTAACACTACATACTAAAATGATTTTATGTCAGATTTTAAATACAAAATATCTTTCTATTTTTTATGTTTTGCTGAGGATGAACATTTAGTTTATGTGGAAACAATATATTTTAGGGACACCACATGACTTTATGAATCTCAGCTTATTTTTGCATTCCCATCTTGCATTTCTGCTGGGTGCAGTTCAAATAAGATGAAATAGATTGCCTGCCCTAATCTTATTCCCAGATTGGTGTCTACAGTGGCGTTAAAGAATAATTCTTCCCATCGACTCATATAGTCTCAAAGTGTATTTTTTTTTAAATTTCATAAAATGACCTTCACTTGAAATCCAAGTTCACCTGTACAAAGTTAAGCTTTAACTCCCACATATTAAGGGTTTGACCTAAAGGATTTGATTGTGGTTTTTTTGGTTTGATTTTTTTTGTTTGTTTTTTTAACTCTGACATATTTGAGTGTCATATGGGTGTTAAAAAAGTAAATGGTGCTGTATAGCCTCTCAAAGGATTCCTTGGTCTGCTTACTGAAATTTCATTTACTAAAAGGTAAAGGACAAACTGTCATAAAAAGAAGAAGAGACGGTAGGTCTGAAGAAGGGCTTCTGTGCCTAAAAGCTCATCTGTTTCTTCCATTGATATCGATTGCTTAATAAAATGCAATTGCTCTCTCTGTGAAATCTGCCACACTCACTAGTGCTAAAGCCATGAACAGGAAAATCAAGCTAGAGTTTGAGATGCCAAGAATTTCTTAATTGGTTTTGTTTTCTTTAATTTAAATCTAGGCACCATGACTATTTTAAGGACAAACAAGAAAAGTTTATGTGCAGCTTTAACATTTGAATTACCCAACTGATCATTTTTGTAAATATATTTAATAGGTAAAATATGTGTTCTGCATGTCATAATCTGAATGCAAGTGAGTTTTGGGCAACAGTACTGTTTAATTCCCCAGTGAACAGGTCTGGAAGAAACCCTGCTTGGAAACTCTCCATCATAGGAACTGCAGAGTTTGGAATCAGAACCTGGCAGTGGAATCAGAAATTAAGCTTTTTAGTTGCATGAGTATGTCTTTGAAGCCAAAAGAGCCACCTTGATCTTCCAGTCAGCTCCAGGTTTTGTGCATGAAAATCTGCACTGCTAGCAATGGACACAGTGGCTCTGATAACATGGGAAGAGCACTGGAACTTCCACTGGGTTAGACTCCAAACTTGCAATTCTGAATAATAGTTAACAGGAACCATTGAAAACCACCCCTTTCACACGCTTACTTGCAATCTCTTTTCCAACAAAATGACAGCATGATTTTGACAGCCTGTTAGACTTTATAGCTCTTGAAAACTAACAGCATTGAACAACTGACATTGGGTTGCTGTGAGATGGAAAAAGAGAAGAAGTCAATGAAGATTATACAGTTTGGCTTTCGATAAATGAAGATCTATGAGAACTGAAAATAACATAATTTTTATTGGCAGGTTAGTGTTACTTAAAAACGTGACATGAAGAGTGTGAAAAAGTGTGGGAAAACATCTGTGTTATCAAGAATAAAACTACAGCATGAGCAGTTCCACTGATTTAATTAGAATGGTCTTGTAAAATATAGATTACTAATACTAACTTGTACGTTATGTGTCATTTCCTTTCTTCACAGCATGTGAGGGCTAATATATCAATTCAAGACACAACTTGTTCTTGCACTCTTTTCAGTAAATGCTGACATAGTTGGTTTTCCTCATATTAAAAAGTAGCTACAGTTGCACTATGCTAAATGAAGAGAACAGTAATACTAGAAAAAAAAAAAGGGGACAATTGCAATCTGAGAATTTTCTGGGAGACTGAAGAAGCTGATGGCCAGACATTAACAGTGCTTTTTATTTTGTGAAATTATGGAGAAATTTTATATCATGAACATTTGTTACATAAAAAACAGTTTGATACTGTTTCATTATTATATAAGGGAATATACATATTAAGTGGGCCATAATAAAGAAATACTCACTCTAAAGTCACCTTTCTACTGTTACCCATGAACAAACATTAGAAAAATAAACATTTACTTCCTCTCAGAATGAGTTCTCACCTTCAGGCTGTATATATTTATACTTCAGAAGAGATAAACTGGTATCATTTATACAGAGCGAGACTCAATTAAATTGCCCTGTGTTAACAAAGGTTGATGAGGGCGACCCCTCTACGCTTTTTCGCTTCCAACCCTCCAAGAGGGCAAATAGTGAAGTTAGCTGACTTTGACTGTTATAGCAGTAAGTATAAGCAAGAGCCTCTTTCCATACCATTCCTTGTCATTAACTATAAACATAGGTCTTATGACTCTGAGAGCAAACAGTTTCTGTACAATATGCTGTTAATTTTCAGAGTTTAGTTAGAAGAGGCTTAGCTAAAAAGTAAAATTATTGAACAGAAAAGAGAGCTGTCTATTTTTGAAAAAAAAAAAATCTGCCAATACCTCTGCTTTTTGAAGATATAAACTGCTATATATGTCATAACTACTATGATTGCTATTCATATACACAGTAATGGAAACGTCTTAAGGTATACCTTACAAACACTGAATACCCTAGCGCAGACTGAAAAGTAGCGCAAAGCCTTTTATTAGAGACATTACAAGACACTAGATTTCTAGTTTGCTTTGCCCAATATTGTGTTTCTAATGTATTTTAAGTGTTGTATAACCTAAGAATGGCATTGCTTGAAATTCGTCTCTCATAGTCCAGTTTATTAAAGCTCAAAGACAGGTAAATGTTGATTTTCTATCAAAGATAGTCCTTCTGAAATTTCATAGATCTCAATTCAGTATTTACCTACCTTGGAATGTGTTTAAATCTTTATTTGCTTAAATAAACCTACTTTTATTTTTTCATTAAAAAAAAAAAAGCCAAAAACCACCCAACCAGAATGTTTCTAATAAGTAACAAATATGAAATCTTTTAACTTCAGGTTATTTTTTCAGATACATCTTGACTGATAATGAGTGAATATTATTATAATGTGATGGCAATTAAGTGAAATGGTCTCACTGCAAATGTCAAGGGTATGTTCTTATCACAAAAATTCTTCTCCGTTGCCATATTAACAGAAGGATCAAGTAGCTAAACACCTTTTTAACTTGCTGAGTACATAAAGTCAGATTTTTGTATCCTTAGTCATACTAGTATCTAGATTTTGGTTTTGGTTGGTTTGGTTTTTGTTTTTCTTTTGGTTTTGGGTTTTTTTTTGTTTGGTTTTTGTTTTTGTTGTTTGTGTTTGATTTTGGTGTGTCCCCCCCCCCCACACACACACTTTGTGAGGATATGGGATTCAGTTTTAAGAGAGGCCAACATTAACTTTCACTCATCAAAAGTGCTAATTTTTACTGTTGCCAGTGTTTGCGTCTGCTTCCGTAGGAGCACAAGGTTTGCAAAGGATACTGGCCAGCTGTCTGAAAGGCATTGATGGGTCCTGGTAGAACAACTTGTTCAGTACTGCCCAGTTTCCATAGTTGCCTTTTGTGTCTGATCATATGAATAAATTGTGTGATGTATCCCTAGTTCCTGGTATGATTTATCAAAAGAATTGCAAGTCTGATGGAAGAGTAGATTTAAATGCAAGGAAGACTGTTTCTTGGGAATCAGTCAGTGGAGACTGACCTGTAGAAATACAGACTGACCTAGACAAATGTTGTGTAAATACACGTTGCCAGGTCTGACCATGGCCTTTCAGGGTTTGGAATGATTCTATGTAATCTGCATTGATTATCCGAGGGCAGAGAGATTTGCAGTAGTGTTTTGGAGTACAGCTGTGCAAAAATATGCCATTACCACTTTGTACAATGATACAATATTTTAAAACTTGGTCTCATACTATGAAATAACTTCCTCCTTTTTCTTTCCAAATCTCAAAATCCTCTGGAAAAGCTCAAGCCCTAGTGTCTCAGAATGTAGAACTATCAGTGGTTTGTTGACTTTAAGTTGTAAACCTTGGAAAACTTATGTCTCAAAACTGACTGAAAGCAGCCACTGCCAAAATACATCCTAATATAGCAGGATCCCATAGTAGTTCTACCTCAAGCTTTCTACTTGTACTGCTGGAGATTGAATTTTCTTTGTGATAAATTTTGATTTTAAAGAATCAACATAGAAAAAAGTCAAAAACCCAAACCAAAACAAAAATGCAAAGAAATTCTAACTATAAATTTCCCAAATAAGTGGACTGCAGTCCTCCTGCTTTTCAGTTTAATGCAACTGCTGAGAAACAGTGGTTTGATTAATGAACACAATATGCTTCATCAGATGATGTCCCTTTCATAGGTCTCAAATATTTATTAACAGGTAACAAAAGTACCATGGTATCATAGCAGACAGAGATGTGGATTGACATATGGCTTGAGATGAGTCTCAAAAGATATTTTATACTGATTTAGAGATCCATCCTTAAGACAATTTTTGCTAAAAATTTATCACATTGTAGAGTTTTACATAGAAATTTCAAATGCTGATTTTTGTCTGACAACTGGCAACTGGTAAAAACAACAGATCTCAGATGCCCTGAAACTAGTTGCTGTGAAACTATGTGGCTTTTAAAGGTGGTATTACAAAGAGATTGGTGTACTAGTGAAAGGTAACAAAGTAGCCAGTAGAAAATGAAAGCATACAGTGTAGTAAATGGAAGAAGAGTTTTGAGAAGACAGTATCAGTACAGACTCTCAGAAAACCTTGGCATTTCACACCATGTCCATAATGGCCAGAGGTATACCCACATCTGCATAACATTTTGGACCCTGTCAGCTTCACCTTCATAATTTTGATTTGTAAGCCAAATTTGATTATTTCTCTTTTCTTGTGGTCTTTCTACCTGCCAAAACAGTATGAGAATCAATGGTTATTCTAATTGAAAACCCCATAAATTTTCAAAAATAATACCCAGCTCTGTTTTTATGATACGTGATGAGTTTATAAGCTTGTAGCTAAGATGAATATTGTGAGAACAGAAAACAGCAAGGCATGAAACTTATCACTACATTCAGAACAGTATAGGTTTGAGACATTCTTCAGAAAAGCCAACTTCAGTTTCCCTCTGTAGTGAGTGTTACTTGCTTAGATAGCCATGGAATGACATGCCATAAGATGAGAGAGTTTCTGCTCCTCAGTACCAAATGCAATACTGGCAGAACGAGCACTCTTTTGTATTCATTGCATCTGGAGACCACATTCTTAGAACACTGACATTCCTCACCTTAGCAATTGCCTAGTTAATTCCAACTGTTACACTGGAGATGGTATAACAGGTAATATTTGTCCTCGCACATTTAACAGGTGAGTAAAGAATTACATATATATGGGCTAATGATGTGTTGAGACTACTGCTTACTTACAGCAAACATTATGTCCTTTGGCAAGGTGGAGTTCACAGGCCTTTGTGTCTATAGCCACATCTCAATTATCAGTGCTCTGTAATCTGATCAATGGTCTGTTACCCCCATATTTTAGCAGTCAACACTGATTTTTAATTAAAGTTAGCCATTTGTGTGAAATGATTACTCTGTTCATTATCTTGACAATTTCATTACTGTATCAGGTAAAATAAAACATTTATAGCAAGGGGAAAATATATGAGCTATTGTAAGGTTCAAGGAGGTTCATCACGGCAGTTGGCTGAGGCTGTTATCATTAACATCAATGGAACAGGTCACAGTTCCTGGTACACCACATGCCAGTTATTTCCTTTTAAATGAATTATACATGTATTCATTAAAATTCCCCAAGTACCATGGGAACATGAACATTACAAGCATTTGTACCCTGCTTGCACATTCACAGCGTGATATGCATGTGCAGTGGAAGTTAGAAGGATTTGACTATAAAAGGCTTTGCATATCTGATAATGTTTCTAGGAGCTCTGTTGAGCATTCCACATTCCATATGCAAAAGTTGTTTGTGTGACTTTGACCTCACACCATCTGAGAATTCAAGAATCCAACCCTGCTCTTTATTTTTTGGAATTCTACTTCTATGTACTTCTCATAAATCCCAGGAAGAAAAGATGTGCATGCCCTGAGGAGCAGACAAAACTTCTATTCATGTTTGGATCTGGGAGATTGGGTGGAGTGCAGTAGAGGAGCACTAAAACCACAAATGACCATCTTGATGAAAAGTTATCTATATGCCATTGTGTGCAACCCGCCAAACAAAGTTATCATCAGGCCCCTTTGGACAGGAATGATACCATTGTTCTGGTGCTGATATGCCAACATTAGCTTAGCTTGTAAAGACAGTCACAGAGATGTTGAGTAGAAGGCAACATTGGCAAACAGACTCTGTCACCTTTGAATGCCTTGAGGCTGTTTCTGTTATGCACGCTAGTCTGATGTCCAGCTTTAAGATACCTAGACTGTTCACAGAGGCCAGCCATTGGAGTTCAGTTGTGATTTTTCCCAAGTATGAGACTATAGAAAAAGGACAGGGACTGAGGAGAGAAAGGAAAGCATGTGCAGAAAGTGAGCTTGATTTCTCATCACTGGGGAAAGGCTATTCTTTCTATTGAATATTTCATCTTTAATTTTCTAGAGCATATACTAATAATTTCCTCAGCACAGGATACTATTTTCCTTT
>VXBO01012692.1:6522-38131 GCA_013400135.1 Rhinoptilus africanus
TGAACACAGAAGAATAGTTACGTTAGGCTTTATATGCTTAGATTTTAGCAAGAGAAAATTTTAATACTTATTTGAAGGCAGCAAAATTCTTGGTACTTGATTCTGGAAGATTAAAAAAAAATGGGGGAGATATGTCTGGGCTCTAAGTGAGAAACAGTAGTATGCTGCGTAATTGTTTTTATTATTATTTTCAATTTTTCCATCCAATGAAGAACAGCATAAATATCAAAGTCAAATATTACCCCAAATGGGGAAAAAGCAAACCAAAGAATAATTACGTGTGTGTTAGCAATGTCACAGTTCTGGTCCATTTTCTTATCTTCGATTTGGAAATATCATAATGCAACTTCTTTGGGCAGGATTCATTTTTAAAATACAAAGTGAAAAATACTGTCATCTGTTCATGTCATCTGTCTGCTTACTCACACGATTTGGGAACATGAGTGTGTCTATTCAATTCCTCAAACCACAGCAATCACAATTATTAAACAGGTTAAGATTTATTTTAAGGCTTCAGATTTGATTCAGATTAGTCTACTTTATCAGTTTCTTAATGACCCAAGGCCACAAAACCTCATAATTAGCACTGCCAAGCATCTGTACATCCTTTTGACTTCAACAGGCCTTGTAAGCATTCAGTGCTTGACAGGCTCAGACTGGCACTCCAGGAGTTTCATTTTCATCCACATAGATTCATTTTGCTCTTCAGTGCATCTTGTAAAGGCTCATCAGGTTAATGCAAACCCAACCCAGCTGCTAGGATTAGAGAAGCATAATTTTGAAGAGGTTTTGGCTGTTATAAAACATAAATGATGCATAGTGCTGATATATTTGTAAGGGAAGAGACCATCTCCTGCCTCAAATGGTAGAGCATATCTGAGCAGCTGCTCTTTATGTGTAATTAGAAGCCAGATGTGGTAGAAAGCTGGTCATTTAACAGTGGGTAACAACAGACATTAAAAACTTACTTCATTAAAATAAAAAATGCAACAAATGCATAGTTTTACTGCCAATTCCATGCCAGTTTAGCATTTCGTTTAAAAAAAAAAAAAAGTGAAAACTACATTCAGTGTATCTGCTTCCATGGCATTTGAGGAGAATTCCAGTTACACTGAAAGACAGCAGAGATACAAAGAAGTTGCTCTGCATATTCGTATATGGAAAGCTAGCTGCAGAGCCAGGACAGAGTTCTGTTGATAAATCCTGTGTGTTGTTTTAGAAATATGGAATCCCCTCTTTTTATTTTGTATATGAAGGTATCGGCACAGAGATAGAAGGCAAGTCTGAGATGAATGTGTGTCTAGTACTTTGCAATCCAACTAAAATGAGCAAAACAGGCACAGCCGTATGGTCCGTAAATTCAGTATTGTGTTATGCCCTCTATATAAGCCTATAAGCAAAGTGGACTTTGAACTTTTTAAAATGCACTCTTTAAGAAACTGCTTGAGTCCAAACATACCTGAGGTGCACATAGTGTGGCACATAAGTGTGGCATTGCAGCGGGTGCTCATTGGTTCAGCCTTGTCTCCTCCAGAACAGAAGCCTGCAAAGATGATGTCATGCAAAATAGCGATGCAGCCTGTGGCTTATAAAGGCTTACCATGCCAAAAGCAATGTGGGCAGAGGAGAAAACCTGACAACTTTCATGCAAAAAAGAAATGAAGGTGGTACTTCAGGTTATCAGTGCTGCTTGGATTGCCAAAGCCCCTCTTAACATTACAGAAAAGCCCATGTGCTGTGGAGCTCGTTGAGATAACTCAGCACACGCAGTATTTAAAAAAAATATTACGGTGAAAACTGTGAATAATGGAGGCATATTTGAGAAGAATGTGTACCTATTATGTTGCATTCAAAACTGAATGGGCAAAGGCAGAGATTGCAGTATGTGGTTAAAACTGGATATACTGGAAATTGAAAAGAATTTTTTACCTTGAATAGTTGAAGGAAAGGCTTATAAAGGAGCAGAAATTGCAGGCTGAAAAGAAGAGCTGAAAACAGGGGAAAAAAAATATGGTTTTCACCTTCCTCAATTAAAACATACAATGAATATTCCATTTCCTGATTGAAATTCAAGGTATTCTTTTTAATAGTTTGAGGCTTAATTTAATGGAAGCATTGGATAGTGTAGATTGGATAGTGTTTCTCTCAATCTCTTTTCATGCATTCAACTTTTCTTTTGTAATTTATGCACTTACAGATAAAACAAAGATGTGAGTTTATAGCTTGCTATTGATTAAACTCCTTTTCCAGTTGATTTAATTAGATCCTTTGCTCCTTGAAAATCTGATCTGAAGCTTAGATACGGGTACATTGCTTCAGGCATTCAGGCTAAGGTGATGGAAGGAAGCAATGAGCCTGTAGAATGGCTTGGAATGGGGAGTGGTGTGGGGGAAGCCAGGCAGCAATCAATCAGTGCTGCTTGCCTTTAATAGAAAACTCTCTAGTGCTAAAGTTACTATTGGGAACAGAGATGCAAATGAAAGCATAGATAGCTGTATATATGCAGGAGATTCAGAAAATTCTAGATATAATTCTATCCAGTCCCTACAGGCTGAGGGTTGTGGTAGTTTGTGGTTTGTTGTTTGTTTTTTTTTTTTTTAATTAAGAGGAGAAATAAGAGTGGGACGGAAGACCTGCTTTTTGCCAAGACATGATAAATGAGCTTTATGCATAGTTATTCTAAATGGATGCAAGGACATTCCTATATGTGTGTGACCTATTGACCATCTAGCAAGACAGCAGTACTATAAGGCAAGATCCACTGATATTACAGTAAAAATAATTAATTTCTATCTGACTGGTTATTTTTAGAAACATGACAAGTGATGAGACTATAGTTAATCTTCCTCCTGCTTTCTAGCATCTCAGGTCTTTTGTGGAGGTTGTCTCTCTCCTGTGTTTAAGATATTCATGTTTCAAGTCACTATATTCTTATTCTTTCATGAACAAATATGAAATAATATTTATAACCCCTCGCTATTTTCCCATGAGCCAAGTTGTCACAACTGTATCTATATACAAGCTATAATTCCTAGATCTAGAATCAGAATTTATTACTGCATATTCAAACGAATTAAAAATGAGGAAGGCCAAAATAAGATTACTGTATTTCTTAAAAGCATTTCAAGTAGTTTCTTAGCTCAATAGACTGTGTAATTTCAAATTAACTGTAAGCTATTTCAAATTCCAACTATCCCTATTAAAATGCTGAAATTTATATAATAGCATGTAAGTCTAAGCTTCCATTAGAATTGCATGTACAGTACCAGAACTTTAGGCAGGCTCAGGTGGAGCATTATGAAGTGATAAAAATGGTCTCGGCATAATTATGTTTACTAATGCTATGGTGTAGAAAGCCTATTGAGGAAAATGATCTTCATTAATTCAAACATGGTAAACTATATGGATATTGTTTATTTTTTCTCTGACATTAGAGCTTGAAATGTGAAAGCTAGTGAATATCTTCTTTTTGGCCAGGTGACAAGCAGAGAATTGGGATTAATAAACTGTAACTGTGAACTGTAGGGAAAAGGGAGATTGTTTTCCCATGTCTTTGTAGTTGGAACGTATGCACAGAAGATGAAGTATGTTCAAACTTCAGTATTTGGCAGCTAGTTCAACCTCCTGATGAAGGCAGGGCTAACTTCAGAGTTCATATTCTTGATATTTTGTTCTGTTTCATGGATATTCTTGACTTTCAGAATTCAGTAGGCAAGAGAGAAAGGTTTGCTCGTTTCTGCTCCCCAGTACTGTACTAACAAGACTCTACCGTTTTGCCAAAGATGCCATACCCACTTAATAAACTGGGGGAGGGCAGAAGAAGGGAGAGAAAGAAGGTCCATCTGTCTCAAACTCCTTCAAGAAAAACACGAGAGGGATGGGGCAAGTCTTTCTGAGGGGACAGTGAGGTCCAGATCTTTTTAATTATTTCTTTGAGTCTTATTACCCTCCTGTGCCAAGCACAGTAATACACATACCAACACAAAGCCCAGCAGAGGGGAGTGGGTGGTGGTCCCTGGAAGAGGAAATGCATCCCCATGGGCTGGAGTTGTCGGGTAGGGACATCCCCTCCAAGCCTTAGAGTATGGCACAGTTGTGGTTGCATGCATGAACTTTTGTCCCATGACTGTCTCAGCTTGTAGCTACCTGGCAGTCAAAGGACAGGGGAAACTCTGTACAGGCATGGAACAACAGCAGTTTTTTCTGTGCTTGATCATAAACATGGAGACCAGTGGTGATGCAAGGTGTGCCTTGGAACATTTCCCTGCAGATGTCCAATAGGTGACATTGCAAAAGATTAAGTATTTAACGATTTCCTGTTATTTATGTTTATTATATTTTTTATTTATTTTTCAGTTTTTCTTTTTCACTGAATTATGTAGAGCTGACATATACAAATAAATAAGAGAAACTTTTACCAATACTAGCTTTTGAGTTCTGTCTTCAAAAAGCTGCTTTGCTTACTCTGCAACTAGTCACAGAATCATATAAAATGTCTTGAGATATTTTGTTAATTTTGTTTTCTTTTGCTACTCTTACCACCAGATAGTCTCAGTAAGGATTAACTATTTCACTAGGGGAAGAGAGGTAAGCATGTGAACATGGTGAAGGGGAAAAAATTATTGATTTCTGATAGAATTTGCAAGTAATTTAGTATTGTCAATGTCAACCAGAACTGGAAAACAGACTTACTTTTTCTAGGTTATTTTTAAAACTTTTTCCTACAGTCAATTTTCTTAAATTTGTTAGCATAGTATCTCTTTGCAGGCAAGAGGATAAATGCATTTAATTATATTGTTTTGACTTGGCTAGAGATATAGCCTAAAACATTCTTTTTTCCCCAGTTTTAACCCCTTCTGTCTCTTCAATAACATATCTTTTGAATGTAGAGACATACTAGTGTGTCTCCATTTTAGTTCTGACAGTTAAAAGATAATTAAATTTAACCAAACTGCACATCCAAGGAATGCACAGAAAGGTCCATACTGTTACTCCCACAGACTTGCAGCCAAAGTGTGGGACCCAGTGGAAATAAGCGGGCGTTTTTACTGGCAGTATTTATAGTGCTCTTTGTTACGATACGGTACAAAGTAACTAAGTCATACCCAGGGCTGGATATCCAGCAGCATTTGTGGGAACTACGTTCACCGAAACAAAGGGAGGAATGTGAAGGAGGTCCTCTCCAAACTTCTGGACAACTGTGAGAAAGTATTAAGTCTAGCATGAGGAACCGTCTTTGAGTGAGCTGTCAGTAGTGATACTTCCATATGGAAAAGTGCATCGTGCTCATGATTACTCCTCCTGCCATAAGCCATAAGGAAAACACATTTTATTGCTCACAAACTCTCCTTCCTAAGAAACTAGGACATGCCTCTTAGATTGTAGGTCATTTCAGTATCCTTTACTATCTGAGTGTCTTGATTACAGCTTTTAGCAGAAGTAGAGCCTTGAGAGTCGTGGCCAAGATATACTCAGCATAAGACCTGGCAAAGCGGTTCTGGTTGTATGTTGTTATGACCTTAATCCTCAAGTCTCTACTCAGCTCAAATGCTATTTCAGCTAGCAACAATTAAAGGGAAAGGAGTACATGCTGTTATACGAAAGATAACATCAGATGATTAATACATGTGCTGGCCATTTTATTTCACCATTGAAAATGTGCTGAATTAACACTTCTGCCAGAAATTTCTTAGTGCCTCATCCCTAAACAAATCTCTTGTGAATCATTTTTTGGCTTCAGCACTAGAGTTTTTTGTACAGGATGCTTAATAATACATACTGAAAAGGGCAATTCATATTTCTTTGATAACTAGGGCTTTGGATTCACTGGTTTGTTTTTCTTTAACTACAGGCTGTAGGTAATGCATGATTTAATAAAATTACTTGAGCATTCCCTTCTGAGCACTGATCATGATAGAATAATACAAATGATTGATGTTCACCTACTTCATGGTAAGCCAAAAAACCTGATCATGGTATCATAAAAAAAGAAATAGCATTTTATAGCAGCAATCAAAGTTGAATGAAAGCTAATGAATTAAAGGGGGAAGTTTTAGTACCTCTTTTAAGGAAAAATTCCAAGTATTTTATGGGATGCATTTATATAGGCTTTAAGGTAGGGTTCTTTTCATAGAATAGATATGGTAGCTTTTGCTGTCACATTTATTATTTATCAAAAACATTCTAATAGCAAAAAAACCCCACAAACAACCAGCAACAGTGTTTACTAAATAACAAGCTCTGATGTTTTGATTAGAATAATTAAATATTGTTTTATTTTATAGGTGTGAAATGAATATGTAAGTGAAAGAATATATGTGTTTGCTATTGTGGATAGAAAAGAACTCTGCAATCTTTCTTGAGTAATTTCATTATGTATAAAGCTTACCCGTGAAGGCTGTTGAATAATTTCTCCCTGTGGTTTTGTTTTGTTGTGCTGTCCTCCTTCGCATATGTATACCTTAAAAATCCATCCAGAAGGTAAAGGTTTTTAATAAATCTCTGACAAGTTATAGTCATGATTTGATCATGCTTTAAAGCCATGGTCATATAGTCATTTAGTTTGGCGCAAGTGCTGGCAGAGGCAATTCCTCCTTTCATCTTCCATATTCAAGGCTGCCTGCTCTTACTATGTCCTTCATGCTTCCTGCAGCATTTATGAAGCTAAACCAAAGCCTTAGTGAAAAACTTATCTCATAAAAAGAAAGAGGCCAGCATGTTAAGTTTAGTTCAGAACAGACTGATGGAGGATCCAACAGGTAGTTAATTTTGTTCTTTGAGCCAGTTGTGAACCTAAACCACTGTTGTTAATTTACTGCTGCCTCAGGGTACACTGCATGATCCACATGCTTTGTCTCTGGCTAGCAATGCAAAAATATTTTTCTCTAGTTTAGCACTTCCTTTTTTGTTTGAAAACTTAGATTTCTAATAATTAATTCAGCAAAATCATACTGTGATATATGAGAGACGGGAGTCCCAGGCAGAAACAATCAGTAAAGAGTAAAACATTGTTTATTTATATTTATGTATGGTTGGCTTTAAAGTTGTGGTGTCGAGTGTTTGATAATTTTCTACGTAGTCTCTGTGTATGAATTAATAGAAATTGTAATATATAGATAGCTGGTTTATTGTTCCTAGTGAAGATCCAGTCTCATTAAGAGACACAAATGGCATAGATTGGAATGTAAAATCATTGTAAGAGTGACAATATGAAATCAGATATATGTTGTTTATATACACGTATATATATATGCTTTATATGACTAGTTACTGGCTTTGTTATCCAGTTAGCTACTGTTGTATCACCAAGCATCTTAAACTTAGCTGACATTAGTGAACTGCTGCTTTGAGTTAGGGGTACTTTTAAGGAGGAAGTTCACAGAGGATGCTTTATGCCAAAGGCATGAAGTGAAATGAAACTTTAGACATTTATGGGAGAAAGAGGCAAAGTTGTAGTAGAATAAGTAGAATTTAAAATGCCAAGAGAGAAGAGGAGGCAAGAAAGGACAAAGTTAAGAATTGATATGAAAAAATAGCTGCATGAAACACAAGAAGGTGGCAGAAAGATTACGATAGTGGGTGAGTGTGTAAAATTGTCCAATTTCCAAGATACTTAGGGGCTGATGTGCCATTGTCAGAGAAAGAAGCTTTTGTAGATGTTCATGTGTCTAATAATAATCTGCATCTTTAGCTGCATGAGTGCTTACAAAAATGACCCATATCCATTTAGAATCCTAAATGGATTCAAGGATCTTTGGGTTTTAGGCTGTTTTATGCTTTTGGAATTTTTACCTATTGTGATGAAACCTAAATGGAGATAAAACTAAAAACTGCATTTAGAATGGGCTGAAAGGGAATGGTTGATACGATGTAATGGAGCTTGAGAATAAATGAATCAAAATGAGAACCAAGAGCTTAAGTGAGCATTTAGCTGTGCAGGCAGAAAGGAATAAAATTATCTTTAATGTGTAGAAGAAGCAGCAGAAAGATTTATTTATGATCTGGATTAGGAAGACTAGGGAAAGGTGAAACAAAAGTGACATTTTTATTACAGGCTTGAGTGACAGGGGGGATGCTGGTGATGCAGTGCTTGGGTGGGAAGACAGAGAGGTCAATTTTGGCCATGTTAAGCAGATGACACGCCAGCTAGGTGAGGTATCAGTAAGACAGCTGAGGTAGGAGATTAGGTAGAAGAAGAAATATCAGGAGTGGAGAGGTAAATCTGTGATTTGTCAATAAAGCTGATTATATATTTGGTTTATTAAGTAGTTTTAATAAGCCTGTATCAGAATCACAAAAAAACAAAAACAAAAAAACCCAAAAGCCATTGACAGGGACTAGATATTTTTAATAAAGGGTGAATTTATTGCAGGTTTCATGACTCGAAGATAGATCTGCTGCCAGAAGTTCTTCTCATACCTTCTATTATTATAACACTGGGTTTGATTTATGTTTGAATGGAGACAGCGATCCATTAAAATAAATTGCCTGAATGTTTGCCCAGTAGATCAGATTGACTTTCATATGTGAAATTTAGTCGTTTAGACTTACAGTTAGACTGACAGGTTGCACTAAATGCAAGAGCAGTAAAACTATATCGTATCATTCCTGCACTGTTTTCTTACTTCCCTTCTAACATTGTATTCTGAATCTGCCATGTCACATTGAGCATACAATTCAGTTTATTCTGCTTCAGATGTTCAGAGAAGGTGTGTATTTTCTATATGATATATTCTGTATTATGGAAAACTAAAACAGATGCTTTGCCAAGTACAGAGTAAACAAACTGCTTGAAGAATGTGATGATGTAGTTGGCTTAATTTATATGTAAATGTGAGCAATGTTATTTTGGATTAGTGTAGCAAATTGCTAAAAGAGGAATCTCATAAATATTGTGTTTTGAAGATCAGAGTTTGAATATTTAAACAGGAAAAGTTTTTTGCAGGGAAATCTGATTTTCTGAATGCCATTTGGGAATGAGGTTGTCTTTTTCTTACCAAGGACCTTTGGTTTTCAAACTGCTTTTCAGGAGCTTTGGATTTTCTTATTTTTCACTGTAATCAAACCTGCTGTAATTTCTGTTCATGTGCTACATTTATATTTGTCTTAGTTCTCCTTGCCTGCAGTGGTAGACCAGCATCTATTACTACTTTTAATATGTACTTGGAAGGAAAATTTATAAACAAACAGTATAAACCCTTGTGCAAAAATCGGGACAGTTGTAGATTTTGTGCTTATAACAGATCATCCCATGGTAACGACTTTAGTAAAGACTCAGTGAAGCTTGACCAAATGTTCAGATGCTGGTATCTGTGAGAGGTATTAGTAAAAGTCTGCCCATGAGGTGACATAAAAGAAATGGGAAGATTTGGGGGAATAATGAAAATATTTTGTTTCGGATACAGAAATTCTTGAATTGCTTTGTGGTTATGCAAAAGAAGCTTAATTAATTATTAATTTATTGATTATGATTATATATTGTTAGAGATTTCAATTTTAGTGCTTGATGTGCAAGGTACCATCATATGTTATAAGCACGTACAAGTCTGCTAGTGCATACTCATTTCTCTGGGAAAATATTATTAGCTGTTACTTTTCTCCAGTTCAAAAGTGTAGGGATATTTTGTACTCTATAGAGCATGCTCTTTGTTATGCTTAACAGATTTACTTTTTTTTTTCTGCCAATAGATGGAAAACAAATTAAGTATCCATTTTTTGGGAAATAAATATAAAGTGGGTTGTGATATGTGTTGGTGCAAATGAGAGCAAGGATCTAAAATAAATTTATTTCCCTCTCACTAACAGGAAAAGAACTGGAGAAGAGTAGCTCTGAATCACTTTAATGTGTGCAACGAATGTAATTTTGATGCATGTTATGAACCTCTTCATTAATACTCATTAGTTTGTCTGACTATATGATAAATCACATGCTCAAAATGTGAGTAAATTCACATTGCAGTCATATAAGCCTCTTATCCACTGCTCTCTTCTTACCAGTTGTAGCATTAGAGTGCTGCAAAGAACCCATCTACGTGGATCCAGGTCTCCCAACTTATCTGAAAGGAAAGTTGGGGAGCAAAAAGGCAAGGTAATGCAAATATTAGAACAAAACTGATATTTGTAAGAGGTAAATGGGGTAAAAGCATCTTGAGTTAGTTTTTTACAGTGTCTTCCTTTCACTAATTTAAGTTAACGTTGCCTTTTTTGAAGTCCTAGAAAAGCAATATTGCCTTCCAAAAGTGCCAGTAGCACAAGCCAGCACATGCATAATTTTCTGTAACACATAATTAATATTCTTCATTTCAGTTTCCAGTTCAGAGAGAAAATATATGATATTGTTGTCTTGCTCCATTGGTATCTTATTTCTGATAGTGGAGAGCTGGTTAGAAAATGAATGGCACTTTATTTCAGGTATTTCCAAAGAGACAGTTGCTTCAATGAAGTCAGACAGAAAGATTTCTCTTGAACCACTCTTAGCCTTTTTAAAATTATACTATCACAATGCGTGCTCCTCTAGTAGGTAGTCACTCCTCTAGTAGCCCTAGAATAAAAGAAATGTTTAAATGAAATATGCAGAAATACAGCTGATTATTAAGTCATGAATACAATATTCCTGTGGATTCAGCCTTTTTTTCTACCCCTACCTAATTATTCATCCATTACAAGTTACTTTGGGTCATTATGGTTTACTGCTAGGAAATCAGTTGTCCGCATCTATAAATTTCCAATTGTCTGTTTCTGTCCAGCTCAGGAATATTTAAGCTTTAGTCTCTGAAGGGTTAGGAGCTAGCAGTTTAGTTATTTGGTCCACGTTTTCTAATTCCTGCTGTGACTGAATTCGGTGATTCAAGATGTTTTATTTTCTTGCCCACCTGAGAGTGATTATACAGCAGTTCCTCTATTAGGAAAGGTCACACCAGTTATGTCAGGCACATCCATAACTTTTAAAATATGTTTATAGCTGGTGTCTCTTGTAGTTACAGGGAGTGTGATACATGTGTGAGCATCTGATTGTGCATCTGACAGATACAAAATGTGTGAGGATCCATGCTAGAAACTGGGGACATGTCAAAATACTAGAAGATAATCTGAACTTTTTGTACATTAGATATTCTGACAAAATGAAACCCCTTTGGTTTGAACTCCATGTTTTCTTTTCTCTTAGGAAGTTCATTGCATTGATAGGATAAAATTATTGCCAGACTTTGGTTTGCTGTGCTATCTGGGTAGCTGAAACTCCAGAATTTGTTATTGAGATATGCAGGGTTTTTTCTATTTGCTCTTGTATGTAAATATTATTTCAAGTTTTACATCAGAATTTATAAGCTTGGATAGCCGTTCTGAGACATAAACCCTTTATTCTCTTTTCCATACCTGTTGTGCTTTCCTGGTCAGGACATATTTAGGACTTTATAAATTTTATTTATTTTTCTACAATAATACTTAGAAACAAAACTTAAATTGGACACTCTTGTTTGCTTCATAAACTCATGGACACTAACAACTTCTCTGTTTCAAAGAGATGGGACTGATGGTCTAGGAGCATCTTCACCATCTGTAATGGATAACTTCAGACCTTAAGTTATGTTCCAGAACTGATGTGATGATTAAAAATATGCTGTAAGGGATTTTCCTAAAAGGAGAAACCAAAAAGGAGGAAGGAGTGGGGGAAGGGGATGATATTCTTTTTGGGAATGATCTGCATTTTCAAAGTAATACTTAGATTATGAGAGAAACTTCTTTTGCATAGCATGCTCTTGATAAAATTTAGTGCGGTTTTAAAATTTACTTTGAGTCTTCAATTCCATAGGAATATTTAAAAAGAGATTTCAGGTCTTGCATCAGATTCTCTGTTCCCTCCTACCTATATGAACAGGGAGTCCATCGCGGTCTGGGAAGAGCTTGCTTTTCATGGGTTTTTGTCATAGGTTGTTGACAGCACTTAAACTGAATAAATTCCTTTAATAAAGCATACTCAAGAGATTATCAGGGTTTATGGAATAGCATTTTCTTGCATGTAGTCAGTGGTCCCCCCGCCCCTGTTAGCTATTCTCCTCGTACGAAGCTGAAACAGAAATAGCAGGGCAAGGTATTTGGGTTCTGAAAGATTCATGTCCTGCATCCTTTGAAAGGTACTTTGAAAGGTCCTGAAGAACAGGTGGGGTGCCTGAGGGCTGGAGGATGTCACTCCAGTCTTCAAAAACGGCAAAAAGGAAGACCCAGAAAACTGCAGGCCAGTCAGCCTCACGTCCATCCCTGGAAAGATGATGGAACAGCTCATTCTGGGTGTCATCTCAAAGCATGTGGAAGATAAGAAAGCTACCAGCAGTATTCAACACGGATTCACCACGTGGAAATCATGTCTGATGAATCTGATCGCCTTCTACAGTGGCATGACTGGGTGGATAGATGAGAGGAGGGCAGTGGATGTTGTCTACCTTGAGTTAAGCAAGGCGTTTGACACGGTCTCCCAGAGCATCCTCACAGGGAAGATTAGGAAGTGTGGGCTAGATGAATGGACAGTGGGATGGATTGGAAACTGGTTGAAAGATAGAGCTGAGAGGGTTGTGAATAGGGGCGTGGAGTCTAGCTGGAGGTCAGTGACGAGTGGTGTTCCCCAGGGGTCAGTACTGGGTCCAGCCCTCTTCAATATATTCATCAGCGACCTGGATGAGGGGATAGAGGGCTCCCTCAGCAAGTTTGCTGATGACACAAAGCTGGGAGGGGTGGCTGACACCCCAGAAGGCTGTGCCGCCATCCAGAGAGACCTGGACAGGCTGGAGAGCTGGGCGGACAGGAACCTTATGAAATTCAATAAGGGGAAGTGTAGGGTGCTGCACCTGGGGAGGAATAACCCCCTGCACCAGTACAGGTTGGGAGCTGACGTGCTGGAGAGCAGCTCTGAGGAAAGGGACCTGGGAGTCCTGGTGGACAACAGGATGGCCATGAGCCAGCAATGTGCCCTTGTGGCTAAGAAGGCCAATGGCATCCTGGGGTGCATGAAAAAGTGTGGTAAGCCAATCGAGGGAGGTCATCCTCCCCTCTACTGTGCCTTGTTGAGGCCCCACCTGGAGTCCTGTGTCCAGTTCTGGGCCCCTCAGTTCAAGAAGGACAGGGAACTGCTGGAGAGGGCGCAGCAAAGGGCTACCAAGAGGATTAGGGGACTGGAACACCTCTCTTGTGAAGAAAGATTGAGGGAGTTGGGTCTTTTCAGTCTGTAAAAAAGATGACTGAGGGGGAACCTTATCAATGCTTATAAATACTTGAAGGGTGGGTGTCAGGAAGATGGGGCCAGGCTCTTTTCAGTGGTGCCCAGTGACAGGACAAGAGGTAACGGGCACAAACTTGAGTATAGGAAGTTTCACCGAAACATGAGGAGGAACTTCTTTACCTTGGAGGGTGGTAGAGCACTGGCACAGGCAGCCCAGGGAGGTGGTGGAATCTCCGTTTCCAGAGACATTCCAAACCTGCCTGGATGGGTTCCTGTGCAACCTGCTCATGGTGACCCTGCTCCAACAGGGGTGTTGGACTAGATGATCTCCGGAAGTTCCTTCCAACCCCTTTCATTCTGTCATCCACTAAACTTTCTCTCTGAAATAATCTCAGATGTCCTTTTTTGTTCCCTCCTACATCCCACCACTGTACTGCCCTGCGTCTCATTCCCTTGGAGCTGTTGTGGAGCAATGTGTGGGCCTGTTAGCCAGGCAGGAGAGGTAAGGGTTACGTCCTCCCTGCATTCCTCATGGGGCTGGGAGTGGCGACATAAGCATCTTTTTTCTTTTGACCCAAAGATCGACAGTCTCAGGAACTGTAGAAATGCAGTTGCTTTAAATCTTTTGTGTTTCTCTTCATGCTGTTTTAAAAGCTAGCGGGAACAAAATTGACAGTGAGATGGTAAAGTCTACTTTAAGTATGAAAAATTGCAGAAAGCTACTACCTTTGGTGCCAGAAAAGCTAGGAGGCAATAATGCTACTCTCATTTACAGGGAGAAGCTCTTATGCCTGCAGGGGTATGGACAGGACTGGGCTTTCCAGTCCGAACATCCCCCTGCAATGATAGCTCGGTTACTGGCTGCCCCAAACTGCAGCTAAATGCCACTGCCTGGTCCAAGGAAGCAGAGGAAAGGGTTGCTATTAACAACCATAACGACCTTATCAGATCAGTCTCAGTTTCAAAGGGATTCTGCCACTCTCCCACTATCTTCATGAAAGCTGGCAGCTTCTTCCTTTCCCCCAAGGAGTTAGCATTTCACACAAGTCTATTTAACCAGGAAGCAGGCAAGGTTGAAAGTCCTTATATTGTTTAAGCTTCACCTTTACTGGCGACCCCAAAAGGATGAATGTGCTCTAGGGGAGAGCTGAAAATTCTTTAAATCCTGATGTAAATTTCTGTCTCTGAGAAGGCTCGTTGGTGGGGCAAGATCTGAAAATCCTTCCTAATTGCTCTCATTCTTATTAAGGGCAAAAGCCAAGCCATTTTTCGTTCCCTTCGAGTTGAATTTCAGGAAGAAAAATACTCTGGCAAGCCTTTTTTCCTTCAGAGGCTGTAGTCCATGGTCCCAAAATGCTTATTGTTTCATAGCTTTACAGTGGAAAGCATCCCCTGTTCTGCATTGTGTGGTGAGACTTTGTCTAGTATTCCCTTTTTTTATTTCAGAGTTTTAAATTTATGAGGTGGCTTTTACTGCCTCTGTCTGTCATGATATGTAGAAGCCGAAGAAGCACAGAAGTTAGAGGAACACAAAGCTTTCGCCATGCACTGAAGATTGGGCACTTCTTTTCATCGAGTGACTAGCCCTCAGGTCTCTTTTTGCTAAATCATAGCTGGGGACAGGATTTATCTAGGAATTTTACTTCCATATTTAAGTATGCTTTCACAACACTGGTTACGCCAAAGCTGTGATCTGAGGTGAAATCAGACAAGTAAAACCCCACACTTTTTCCTGTCTGTCCTGCTGAATATGCGTGTCCGACTGCTGCAAGCTAAATGCTAGCGGAGTGTCAACTCTTCTCAGCCAGCTTTAATTCATGCTTATGTGCAAGGTGAATAATGACGCACGCAGAAATGCTTTTCTGAGAATCTGAAAGGAACAGGTTTTAAAACTGTTCCTCTGTTCTTCACTATGTGATCACTACTATTCCACTCCAGACTCAAGGCAACCAGCTTAGTTTAAATCTTTGTCCCCACATTGCAGATTCAACAGCCATTGACTCACCTCTCTGCTATGTATATGTAATATTTTTGTGTCCTTATTTTTAAATTATGTGAGTGGGATTTACAGAAGTGTATAGATCTATCCCTATTTCATTGCATTAGTGAAATTCCAATCAATTTTCTCCAATCTGTGAGCAGAGCTAGGTCAGAAGTGTGTACTTTTGAGATTACCATCCCAGATCTGTTGCATTTGTCTCAAAGCAAACATGTATTTCATAAAGCCTGAGGAATATATAACTTGGTCGATTTAATGTTGTTGAAGGATTATCAGTAATCTGCTTCCTATCTGTGATTCTGAACTCCGCGTCATTATGTTGATATTTCATCCTCTCCACTCCGTTAACATTTAGGATATGTAGTAGGGGCCAACACTTCTCCAGGCACAAGGAATTCATCAAGATTACAGGACTGGCTTTTACAATGTACAATCTAAAAAAAAATTCACTGAAATCTGAAATGCTACCTGTACCTGTGGGGTTTTTTGATTCGGGAAGAAAAATAAAAAGTGAAGCCGCTCTGTATTTTTAGAAAGGATTGCTGGATTACCAGTTTTTTCAAGAAGCTTGAAGTAGTTCTTGAACATTGGTGACAATTTATAAATTCTTTCTAGTTTGACAGTTAAGGCTATAATTGTTTAAGATCAGAATGCTCTCTAAGTTCACAACAAGATTGCAAAAATCCTTTTTCTAAAGCCAATTTCTTATTATACAGCATTATGTATGAACATGAGGCAAGGTCAGACTGAGCAGTGTACAAATTCTTTATGCAAAAAATTAGTGGTCTTAACGATTCAAATATTGACTGTTGTGGATTTTGGAATGTAATTGTTCTGTAGTAGGTAGTCCTGTTTTATTTGAAAATTAATATTTTACTTCTCTGGTTAAATATTGATTTTGCTGACTATTTCAACATTTTATGAATATTTTGTTTTCTCTGGGGACTTTCTATGCATTTTATCAGCTGAATAAATGAAGCAATTCACAAACCAACTGCCTCTTGCTCTCGATGGCTTTAGGGGACCTTGTCATTCCCTGTAGCCTTTTCTCAGGCCCAGCTGTGTGGCTCTGAAATCACTTGGCTGGTAATTAGGTATTTATCAGATTGTTTCTGAAAAGGGATGAGACAGTTATCTGACACAATTATCTTTGAAAATTGAATCCCTCTTTTCTGGTCCTGCTGAGGACATTCAAAGGTACTGTGAATGTTTAAAGCTAAATGCCTTTGAAAAACCCTTGCTTTTTTAGATCAGGTATAACAGAGGAGTCAAAATGCAGTCAAAGGAATTTTTTTTTAACCTTTCAGGCACTGGATTTTCTTCCTATCAAATGTTCTTTCTTTTCCATGTGGCTCCCTTTGGAAGTACTTTTGAAAACAACCTCTTTACTTCAAACGTTCACTACTTAATAGTGTTTGAACATTGACAGTATTTCTTATGAATCAATAAATTACTAATGACTTTTTTTTGTCTGTTAAAAAAGTGATGAGTATGTAGTTCTAGAAAAGCTATTTGGAAACATGGCATTTCATATTGGAAAATCTGCAACAGATACGGTACCCAGTTTTATCCAAATACTCTCTTGAAAGTCTTGGTAGTTGACACGTGAGTTGTTGATTTAATGTGCCAAAGGGCAAAAAGAGATAATGCATTAGTAAAATAAGATACAAGAAAGTTCTTGCTTTATTTAGATCGTTCCTTGTTATATTTTCAAAAAGCACAAGCTTACAATTAGCGAGCTCTTAAGATTTGTATGTTGGAAAACAGGGCTCATTTCACTGTTATAAAGTTAGATTAGAATGCAAGTATATTCTTATTATTTTGACGAGATAGCATTGCTTTTATCAAGTTAAAACCTCTTTGAAGGAACCTATTTGTTTGAACTGAAGATGCTTAATTCTTGCATCACTTATGTGCAAAGGGAGTTTATTGAAATGAAAGGTGGAAGTATCTGATATAATAGGAGTAGAGTACTACTTTATTTCTTCCTTCCTGATGTTCACAAGTAAGAGTATCCCTAAAGGGAGCTTTCCTCTTTACTTTTGTAATACTGTTTTCCAGACTTGAGAAATGACAAGAAAATGATTTTATATGATACGTATTGCTTTCTGGGTAGGTATAGACTAGTATCTGATGCTTGGCAGTCTTGTAATTTGGAGTCAGAATCATGTTGACGTTTTGTTTCCTGGTTGTTGAACCACAGTCAGACAAAGAAAATCTCACTAAAACAGGGCAAAGCATTTAAAAGATAGCAACCTCATAGATAATACATGAATTTTGCTATAATTTTTATTCTTATTACTATGTGCAAGTTCTTTGCAGACACCCTGACTCAGTCCAGCTACTAACCAAGTATTGTTATTTTTCTTTCCTCCCTCTGGTTTATACCTAGTTTTCTATCTGGTACCACATACTCATCCAGCTTTGAATTGGATTAATTTTCCCATAGGGTGTTTTCCATAGTGCTGTTACTATAGAATTTCCTTCACGTTTGCTTGCTTGCCCTTATTAAAAGATGGACCCTTATTATGCAAAACGGGAGGCCCAGGTTTACCAAAGGGGATACAATTTTGAAAAACATGAAATAGCATTTTAAAAAACAAACAAACCCAAACGGCTGTTTTGAAATTTTTCTGGTTTAGAGTTGTGTGGAGTTAATTAGTTGAAGCTGCTGGAGACTGTAGCTCCTCCTGTAGCCCTCTCCTTTGGCAGGCTTCTTTAATTATAGAGAAATTTGTTGTTCTGCAAGCGAGAATTATGCTAGGGAGCCTGGCTACAATTGGGAAGAACAACCTAAAGTGTCACTTTCCTCTAGGTTTGAAGCACAAGTAAATTTTGGTAGATCAGAGATGTCTCTAAAGTTACATCACCTCTTCCCCTCTCTCACACAAGCGCTTGTGCCTGTGCACACGCCAAGTATCCTGTAAAGCTTTTAGTTAAGACCTTAAGATCTCTTCCTCTCACTCTCTTGTATGGCTTCTTGAGGGCAGTGATACAAATATCTTTACTTCTCCCCTCTTGTCCTACAGTTTTTAGCTATATCAGCAGTTTCAACAAAAAAAGGCTAATTAACAGAATGAGATCACCTTCTGGATTTGAGGAAAGTTTTGTCCAATGAATTCACTGGTGACTGTTACCAATTATCTTGGCCTCTGATTGCTCCCCTGAGAGTGACTGAATATAAAATAGATAACAAAGCCTGCAATACTGTGGGTCTGTGCAAAATAATAGTTTGCAAGTTAGAATTGATTTTTCCATTCCAGGGGAATAATCAGCCTGAACACAACAAGCACTGCGTTGACAGGCAATGGCTTATGACACTGCATGGCATATTTAAGTGCTAGTCTATCTGTATGTTCTGCTTACCTGTGGGATTATAAGGTTGTTCCCCAAAAAATGTCATCGTACACCTCCTGACCTTTCCATTTCTGACCACTCACTGAGGACTTTCACAGGATAAGTTATTTTTCTAGTATTTGTATCTTTTTTTTTTTTAAATCCTTTTTCTTTCTTAAGGCCTAAAAGACATGTCCAGCATACTACCTTATTATCTCCATTTGCTCAGCTTCTGTTCCAGGACCATTTGATACTGCTAGCTTCTCTAGTCACTCTACACTACAGCTTCTGAGCATTTTGTGACTAGTTTTCTGTGAGAGGTAGCCTTTCCTCATTCTGTGCTAGACACTTTATAATACAGTATTTCCTGAAACAGTATATAGATTGCAAATTTTTGTTGCTGTGGTTCCCAAACAAAGCAAAATAATCATGGCTGAGACAGGGAGGAGATCTTTTAGTCCAATGCCCTGTCTGGAGCAGGGTCCGCCAGGGCAGGTTTCCCAGGACTGTGTCTTAACAGGTTTTGCATGTAATGGTGGAGACTCTGTGTTTATCTTGGCTCTCTATTCTGCCATCTAATCACCCTCACAGAGGAAATTTTTTTTTCTTAGATTTAAGAATGTCCCTTGTTTCAATTTGTGTCTTTTGTACTGTCATTGGGCACCACTGACAAGAGCCTGGCTCCCTATTTTGATTCCTTCTCAGCGGGTAGTTACCCGCATGGACCACATCCCCCTGATCGGTCTTTCCAGCCAGTGGGCCTCTAGTGTGTACTAGTGCCTTAGGTTATTCCTCCCCAGGTGCAGGACTTCAGATTTCCCTTTGTTGACCTTCATGAACTTGTCCAGCCTGAAGACGTCCGTCTGGATAGTGGCAAAACCATATGGTGTACCAGTCACTCCTCCTAGTTTTATGTCATCTGCAAACTTGCTAAAGGTGTACTCGGTCTCACATTCCAGGTCATTAGTAAAAAGGTTAAACAGAACTGGAGCCAGTAGCAACCCCAGGGGTATACCATAAGAACTGGTCTCCAGCTGTGCTTTGCAATACTGATAACAATCCTTTAAGCCTGGCAGTTCAGCCAGTTTTCAGTCCACTTCACCGTTCTCTTATCTAGCTTGTACCTTATCAGCTTCTTTAGGAGGATCTTATGAAAGACAGTGTCAAAAGCCTTCTTAAAATTGAGATAAACAACATCTACAGGCCTCTTCTTAGCTAACAAGCCAGTCATCTCATCATATAAAGCTTTCAGGCTGGTTAAACGTGATTTCCTCTTCATTAAACCATGTTGATTACTCCCGGTCACCTTCTTGTCCTTCAATGTGTATGGAGATTGTCTCCAGAACAGGTTCATCCGCCACCTTCTCAGGGACTGAGATGAGGCTGACAGGCCTGCTCTTCCCTGGATCCTTCATCCTGAAGATAGGGGTGACATTTGCTTTCTTCCAGTCCTCAGGAACTTCTGATCATTTCAACCTTTCAAAGCTAATCAAGAGTGACCTTGCAGTGACGTTGACCAGCTCCCTAAGCTCTCATGGGTACATCCTGTCAGGTCCCAAGGGCTGATGTGTGTCCAGGTAGTTTAAGTGCTCCCTAACCTGATCCTCCTCCACTGAGAGCAAGTCTTCCTCAGTCCAGACTTCCCCTCTGGTTTCAGGGGCCTGGGATTCCTGAAGGCTGGTCTTTCCAACAAAAAATGAGATAAAAGAAGACATCAAGTGCCTCAGACTTTTCCATGTCCTTTGTTCCCAGGTCCCTCACCTCATTTTCCTTGGTCTTCCTTTTGTTCTTTACATACTTGTAGAAGTCCCTCTTGTTGCCCTTCACATACCTCACCAGACTGAGACCTCCATGTAGGCTTTGGTTTTCCTAACCCCAGCCCTGCACGCTCAGACAGTGTCTCTCCAGAGCTCCTGGCACAGCTGGCAGGAAAGACAGAGAGCAGTCAGCACTCAGTAACCTAATTTGGCTCCTTGAGAGAGACCCAGTCTGGGGGTCAGGCATGGGCAGGAGCCTGCAGAGCACTCTTGGTTTTCTTGAGTGGCCTCGAATCACAGAACAATTGGAAATCATTGTTTTACAGTTGTGTTTGGTTGGGGTTTGGGTTTGGTTTTGTTTTGAGGAGGGAATGGGGTTTCAGTTTGCTTTCTCTTTACACTCCTTAACATTCCACTACATGCTTCATGCCTTGCTTGCAAGTTTGTTGCATTATGAATATATTTCTTTCTCACAGGGAGATCACATTCTGTTGCTTGCCGTCTCATTTAGGTACTACTTCCTGAGGAAAACTTCTTTGTTAAAGCTGTCACTTATTCAAAATTAATCTCATCTTATACAGCCATACACATGAAGGAAATGTTAATGATAAGGAGAGCTTCTGGTACAGAGATTGTTTATGAGACTGAGACTGGTGGGAGAAAAGATGTCTCTCTTGCCGTAAGTTCGGTTCCTCACACTGAGCTTTCGTGCGTGGGCAGTGTAGTAGAGGGTATTGAGGGTTTAGGCTGCAGCTTGTGTCACGTACCACAATTTGTCAGGCTGATACTGCTGCTTGGGTTTCTGCTGCAGTCTTTCAGTATAAGTGGATGAACATGGACACAGCTTTTTTCTTTCTTTTTTTTTTTCTTTGAATTGTGCTAGATGAACTATTCCTATGGTACTACTTACGCAATAAATATACCATACAGAGAATCGAGTCAGTTAAAATCTAGGTAAATCTGTTTTACATATAAGTTTGTCACCCACCAGCTCAGAAATTTAAATTGAGCATATTCAATCCATTACTATTATTAATACTATTGTTAACTATTTTACTATTGGTTTTCTAGCTGCATTTAAAAAAAACCCAAACCGCCACAGCTTAAAGTAAGTAAAGTATAAATCTTGCATCATATTTGTTAAAACAGGCCTAACATTTGGTTCTAAAAAAGCACATGTTTTGGAATATTAAAAGATTAAATAAGATGAGCTTCATAAACATCTGCTGAAGCTGTCACTGAGAGGATCACAGTCCAGATCCATAGATGCTATATACTGATAACTTCTCTGGTTTAAATATATTTGTATTTTTTATCTGCTTTGATCTTAGTAGAGTTGATTTACTTTAGAACAGAAAAGGAGCTGGCGAGACTTTTTTCCCCTAGTTCATCAACCCTCTGTCATTCTTGCTCCTAAATGGAAACAGTTTAGACAAAGTATGGCAGTGCTTCCTTCTCATGCTTCTAGAACTCCAAATAAATTTAGTTTAACAAAGACAGGATGTTTAAAATAGCAGAGGGAAGTTCTTAATTTCAGTGATATATAACTGTACGTATGATAATATACAGGAGGAGTAAGTTCAGAAAGTAGTGTCAGTCTAAACAGAGATCAACAGATAACTGTTTGTCTGACTAATAGACATTAGGACTTGATAAAAAAGGATTGAAAGTACAGGAAGGTCCATCCAATACCAGCAGGCCTAAAAATACATGATGGGCTTTAAAAATTTTCTGCATTCAAAATGAGTTAACATTGCTTCAAAAGGAAGACTTTCTATTTTTCCTGCTTTCAGTGAAATTTTGCCAGTCCACTCCAAAATGGCCTTTTAGTACATGGCAAACTAAAATTCTGTCTTATCCCGTAGGTGAACAATCTTCTTCAGCATAATATTTACCCCAGAATGCATAGATTTTACAAAGGGAAATTATTTTTACAAGTTAGAATATTAATTATTTGACCTTTCAGTCCTTTTTATCTATTCAACATACTGTCAAAATTTAGTCTTACTGAGCTAGTTACTGTTCTGGAGAGAGGCAGCAATAATAATCAAACTGTAAAAAATAATAATAATTTAAAAAGTCCAAACAGCGTGTCAGGAATTTAAAAGAAAACCAGCATTGGTTTTGGTCTTGTCTCAGCATCTTTGCTTCTGCTGCTGAATGCTGCACTGGCTATAGTGATAGATAGCACTATGCTTGAGAAGTGGAAGAAAAGAATTGATTAGACCTTTCCCTGCATTTACCATAGTGCTTCTTTCCCCCCTGGGTTTGTGCAGTTTAATTTGCCATTGATTCTTTAATGATTATAATGTCATAGAGGAGCCGGCGTTTATCTTCATTGTGCGCTCTGGGCACCGCATCAGACCTGAATCTTTTCTCGCACATTCTGGTGTAGATCTGCAGTCATTTGATATAGAGTTCAGTGAGGTCTCAGGCCAGCTGAAGTTTATATGGCAAGTGCATCTTTCTTCTGTCACTCACAACATCTAATTAGTGCCAGTCCTTATTTTGCAATGTTAGTTTTGCATTTCAGGCAGCGAAAGACTAATTGCAGAGAAGGACCAAACAAAGAAACGTTTAGCTCAGTCGTTACAATCAAAAAGTTAAATGTTATAACACTGAGAAATTTGTATATGAATGCAAGTTCTAAATGCATGTGGCAGATACTTCATGGGCTTTTAGTATGTACTAAGGGAAGCAGTGTTTCACGTTGCCAGCTGAATCCCACTGGTTGTGATACACTTCTGTGGGTTTCTTCCATTATAGTGTAGCACTTGAATTGTGCACTGTGGCAGTAGGCTATGATAAGAAAGAGCTTGATTCTCTTCTGGTGAACCCAACTTCTATCTGAAAAACATTTTCCATTCTGATGACATCTTTTTCTATTCTATCTTCCTTGCAATCAGGGGTATTATTTCAGAAGAAAACACTGTACTCCAAATATAGAGGATTAGCCTCCTATTCAGGACTGTTTTCATGGAATATCTACAAGAACTGTTCTTAAACTGTAGGCTAAAAAGCTTTGCTTTCATGTTAAAATTATTTGGCTTCATTAAAGGCATTTTCACTGAAATTTTCTGTAAGAATAATGTTTTTAATAACACCGAAATAATTTCACTTTTTAGAACTAAATATTATATTTCAGAAGTAGAACGCAAGCAGAATTAGAGGGCAAAAAAGGTTTTAACAAATTAGCCAGGCAGTTAGCATTTGAGCTCCCTGTGGAGCCCTGTCACATACAAAGGAATTAAAAAGAAGTCATAGTCTACTGATGAAGTAAATGGAAGAGATAGGTATGGAAAAGACAGAACTTTGGATTCATGCATCAGATGCCTTTACAGATAGGGCAAGTGCCATAAAGTAGGTTTCTGGGATTTATCTTCCCCCCAGCTTTATGGTTGTGGTGGGTTAACCTTTGCTAAAGAGCAAAATTTATTGCTGATTAAAGTAGAGTTGGATAGTAAGAAAGACAAAACCCAAAACACTCCTCCTCCCCTCTCTTTCCCCTTCCCCCCATTTTTCCTAGGCTCAACTTCACTCCTTCATCCCTAATTCTTTTACCTCTGCTTCCCTCACAAACTTTTCCTAGAGCGGTGCAGGAGGATGGTGAATGGGAGGTTGTGGTCAGTCCATGACAGCTCCTCTCTGCCTCTCCTTCCTCATGCTTTTCCCCTTCTCAGTGTGGTTACTTCACATGGCTTGCAGTCCTTCAGCATGAACCTGCTCCTGTGTGGGGGCTCTCCATAGCCTGCAGCTTCCTTCAGGGCACATCCACCTGCTCCAGCTGGGGTCCTCCATGGGCTGCAGTGTGGATGTTTGGTCCAGTGTGGTTGTCTCCATGGGCTGCAGAGGAATCTGCTCTGGTACCTGAAGCACTTCCTCCCCCTTCTCCTGCTCTCATCTTGGTGTTCCCTCTCCTGTTCATGACTCTTTTTTTTCCCCCATTCCTCTGCCTACCTGGCATTTTGCCCTTTCTTACACAGGCTTTCCCAAAGGCACAATCAGCTTGACTAACAGGCCCTATTGGGTCTGCTGGAGCTGGCTGTGTTAGTCTCCGGGCAGCCCTTGGCCTCTTTTCAGAGAGGTTGCCCTGCAGCACTCCCTCTACCATCACCTTGACACATAAACCCAATACAACTAGATCCGCAAATCAAATTCTGCCTCCAGACTGTGTGATCTTAGCTCTTGTTTATATCAGTAGGATACTGACACTGGATGGGAACACAGACTGCTATTAAATCTGAGTTGCTGAATGATTTCACCATCATTAATGAAATGATTCTTTCACATTGACATATATGAACACCTCACATTTTAATGACAAAGTAAATCCTTAACTGAAAGTGGTGAGTTTGTTTGTTTCGTGAACCAAATTTGATGGCCTGCCTCATCAGCTTTGAGTTAGATGTAACATTAAATCTTGTATTTGCAGGCAGAAAGTAGAGCTGAAGAAACTCTGGGAATCTGAAACCAACATGGTAAATGGTTTTATAAAGCAAGCTTGTATTACTGTATGGAGAAAGAGATCAGTATTCCAAAGGCCTGAAGTTGCAAATCCTCATTTCAGTCTTGGAGTCATATCATGAATAACATTTAGAACAGCAGGTAGCACCTTGGCCATTAATTGATGTTAACTCTGCCATTAGGACCTGTCAAGCTGTTTGCAACAGAAGAGCAGTCATACAAGTGATAGGTGAAATTAAAAGAATGGGAATGGAAGGAAATGAGTTTTTTGTGTGCCATGCAGATAAACATGAGAAAAATGAAGCAAAAACATTTTGTAGGATTTGGGTAGTAAGCAGTAGTAAGAAATGGAGTATTATTATTTCTGGTAGCTAAGATGATAGAAGCGCAGGTATAACACAAGAAGGAAATGTAAAATACAGCATGTGATTTGAATCTATTCATATTTAACTTCTTTATGCATTTCTGAACATCCAAAAGTATCAGATGACACCGAATACTCCCAGTAACGATGCAACTCTTCTATCTGCAGTCATTAAATATATATTAGGTTTACAGTTGAAAAGCCTCTGGCTCAGCAGACTGAAGAAGTGGCTGAAGGCACCATGGGTTTTTTCACTGTGACGATTCTGTCTGCTGTCATTTAGGTGATGTAGGCGTTATAATCCAGACTGTTCATCTCTGAGTATACTTGCTTAACAACAAAGGGAACAAGTACAAGGAGGGAAAAATGAGAAGAGTAGTTGTAACGTTATCAAGGTCTAACATAGTTATTTATTGACGGAATAGAGCTTCATGTGTCAGCCCTCTTCATGTTTATAGTTGTGTTCGGTCATATCTAATTGTTGGTTAGGGTCAGGCAATTGTGCCCATCTTGTAACTTGACAGGCACTTGAAATAATGTCTCTTTTGTTGTCAAGAACTTGACATGAACCCCAGGTACTATGCAATATATTGAACATTGCAGTCACACACATTTCAATTTGTATTGAGATAAAGGCCTTTATTAAAACAAACAAACAAAAAAATCCCAAACTGGTCCTCTTAAAGAAACCTCCAAACAAAACAGTGAACCCCATTTATTTACAGACTGTGTGTATTTAATTAAAGAGATTGTCTAAAAAATGTCTTACTGTTTTTAGAAACCTATGATCATCTAAGTAACACCATGTGTTTTTTAGAAACCTATAGAGGAAAGGCATTTTTAACTGGTTGGTATGCTGTAAACAAGGCCTGAGGAGTTCTGGCAAAGCCTGTACTAAGCACTACCTAGCTAAAATGTAAGAAATGAGTAGAACGAGCAGAGATTATTTATCAGCAGTGGTGGAATTGTGAATACTTTTTAAACTACAGTTGTGGTGGTCAGAAAAAGAAGCGTAAAAGTCACATTTTGATCCTAGAGATTTTCTTCCTTCATAAGATTCCATTTTCCTGCCAGTTCGATGAGCGTGTTCTGCCCTTAAGGACACAGAAACTCACCAGAAAGTTACCCTAACTGTTCAAGTAAAAATATGCCTGGTAAAGTATCCCTAAAATATCCCTAATCCTCTTTCAGCAAAACACCACATCATACGAAGAAGAATGGTGTAAAACTTTAACCCTGCTTGGGTTGAATGGTGTTGAAGTGTTTCCAACTTAGGCAAGCATTTAAGTATTTCCTTGAACTGGGTTGGATTAATCCTATACTGAATTATCTTGCTGAACTGAGCAATTTCTTTAATAACTTGGGTAACATGAACAAACAACAAGCATCACTTTAAAATATACATGGGCTCCTCATGTCTCCCTTTAAAACATCTGTTTTGAGGTTGTCTGCTCTGCAAGAGTAGTTAATATTCTGGTTGTGGTGTACAACTTCCTAATTGTTAGAAAATTTAACTTTAATAGCTAAAACTGTATTGAAACCAGCATACTTCATAGAGTTACACTGGGAAAAATCATTGCATTTATCATTTATTTGTCTGTTCTTGTTTTTATTGTGTATTGCAGGTACCATTTACCTTAGCGCTGCCGAGCTGGTGTAATGCAAGGAAGGGCACATCATGAAATGGAAACATTATCCTTTTTTGGTCATAGTAGCTGTATTCAGCCTTTCAAGATGCCATCAGTTACTGGGTCAGCTCATTCCAGGTAGGTACCTTTTATTTAAACAGAAATGTTTGGGGTTTTTTATGAATCATTTTTATGTTGTCTATGTGAATATGTGTGTGTATATACCTGAGGTTCTCCGTATATTAACGTGTGTGTGGAGTTAAGAAATTTATGAGCCTATCTGCATATTTAAAACAGAATTTAATAAGTACTGTATTGCCTGTGCTGCAATGAGTTTCTTTTTTTGATTGCAAAGGAAAATATAGAAAATTAATGGCCTGAAAATATAAGTACGGAAGGTTAAGGTGGCTGTTAAAGCATTCCTTTGATTAGCACTGTTGGCGGAGGGAAGAAATACAGAGTGCAGAAACAGACTTGAATATCAAAGAGAATAGGAAATCTATAGAGAACCTTCCTGAAGAAGAAGGAAAATAGAAGCAACTGTGAAATAGCTGAAATGCCGTGTTTTCAGTGAAGTCCTAGAAATCAGAGATCATACTGGTGTTTGGGTATGGCAAGTCTTCCTAGTGCAGAGAGGGAGTAGTAAGAATGTCTGAAAAATGGCAAGATACCATCCAATTTGAAAGAGAAGTTGGTAGTAAAATACGTAACCTGTATCCCTTCAGTGAACAGTGGGGTTTTATTGAAGAAAGATACAAGAAACAAAATCTGGTTTATTGGGTTGGGTTTGCTTAAGAATAAATCTATAAAAACAGCTTCTGAGTAATTCTGAATTGTATTCAATGTTTGTTAGGAAAAACCCAAACAAACTTTGATCAGTACTGCTAATAATGTACAGCCTTTCAGTAAAATATAGGAAAACACAATAGACTTATAAAAAAGAATGTGACATGCTGATGGTTCTTTTTTTCTGCTTTGCATCTGAATAATAACGTGGAAGACTCTACTGGTTGGATTTCTAAGGTGAATACACTGTGCATGTAGAATTTTGTGGCTATACAATTGTTCTCCATATATCTGGAGATAACTATTTCGAATACAGGCTACTGAATGAAAAGAGAAAGGAAGAAGGTTTTTTCTTCAAGCATTTGTTGACCTATAATGAATGGTGGCTCAAGGAAAGTAAATTAAGAAAATGAATTGATTTCCCCCCCACCTTCCCCTGGTTTTGTTGGTTTCAAATGTGTTATGTAGGAGATGCAAAAAGACTATAGAATAAGGGAAGACTTAAGTTAAAATTATCATTTAAAAAGTTTGACCTCGGACTTCAAACATAATTTCAAAGCAATTTACCTGTCACAAAGACATCTACCGCTCTTTTTAAAAAGAACGCCTGCAGATCCAAATGTATTTGCATGATAGCTACCTCCATCCGTTTGCATTGGTTTCAATTTAGTCATAGTTTTGTAGGCTCTATTAAAAAGGGCTGCTTTCCTTGTATTACTTCTTCCATCAAATTAGTTTCAGAATAAAATCACAGGTGGCATTTTGATTTTGTCCCTGCTTTGTAATTTTCATCATAGACCTCAGACTTGAACCACGAGATTACTCTACTTGGCCAGACATCAGCGTGCTCAGCCTCGCTGGCAGGGTGCCAGGAATGTGATTATCACAGAGGATCAAATACAGCAGGATTATTTTTTTTTTTTCCTTTAAGCAGTTCATCCCGTTCATTTTGCTCTTTTCATGTCTTTTCCTTACCAAAGGCATGCCTTTCTTCTAATTTTTTATATTTTTTTTAATGCACAGAGAGACCTGAGCAAAATCTCAAACTCTTTCCTCTATTTAATAGGGGAAAAAAACAGAAATCATGGTTCTTTGGAATTCTGCTCCATCCATAAAAAATATCAATAAAGCAATAGGTAACAGCTTTTTCTGAGGATTGCTAAGAGCACTAAGCAGCTAAAATGTCTGTGATCATAGTACTACTAAATTGTTGGGTTGTTTTTTTATTTCAATAAAACCTATGCTTTCAAAATCACAGGTTCAACAACATTATTTTTAGATCATGTTATTAGGAACCTTTAAAAAATTCCATTTTATAGTTTCAAACTCTCTAATTCAGTTTTACCTAAAAATTGAAAATTGTCCCAGCTTATAGATAATATAGCTTTAATTTCATATGACAAACTATCTGAAATGTGTGAAAAGCTTACCTTTAAAACTGGAATTCTGAACTTCAGTAAAATATGATGAATTTTAATGGTGGTCTTATAACTTTGAAACATTTATTGTGGTTTTTGCTGAATCTTTTCATATATTCTTGTTGAGTCTCACTCTTTTGCATATGGGGTCCACAGGGAAGTACTGTCTCCCCCCTTTATTAAAATCTTGGCTGAGCCTTTCATCTCATGTCATTACATCTTACCTCTAATTCACATATAAAATACACTTGCAATTCCACTATGGCTGTCTCCTGAGGCATAAAGTAGCGCTGCCTTGGCACATCTTTATTTAATCAGGAGTTGAACATTATCTGGGAAAGATGTGATTTTTCTTTCCAGTTGCTCTGCATATTTAAAAGCTGGAAAACTTGATAGCTGATTTTAAAGTGCACTGATCTAAGAAAACATGGCATTAACTAATGCTATATTATGTTTAGATGCGTACGTTAAGCTCTATGTTTTCAGTTAAGTCATTGAAGTGTTTTAAAGTTACCAGTTACTACATTGTCAAAAAAACATAGAACTGTAAATCCCACATGCAGCAAAAGACTTTAATAATTTAAACTGAGATTTTTTTTTTTACATCAATAGAAATGAGCACAAGCTTTCAGATTTGTGGTCTGTTAATAAAGGTAGTGGGAGCATTCCTCATGGATTTGATTGGGCTTGGGATCAGGTCCTTTAGCAGGGAGTACTGTGGAAGTGACCTCCATCTGAACTGGAACAGATGCCAGATATGTGAGATCTAGTCAATCTTTGAGCTTTACAGAGCTATCTGGACAAAGAAAGCCTTGTAAAACAATGGAATGACAAATTTGCCTAGTCCCAATAGAGATTAAGAGATTTTTGTAACAGAGTTCTCTGTAGATCTTGGGAAGAGGAAAATTATGAGAAAACCCTTTTTGAATCCAGATTTTTGAGAAATTTTGATAGAAGCTTGTAGACCTCCGTGGTCTACAAGTTCTGTGTCTCAGTCCTTGAGCAAAGACTGATGTTGCACAGGAAAGCTTGATATATTTCCATCATTTTCAAGTAAAAAAATATTGCTTTTCTGATACATTTTTTGATTTTTGAATCTGTGAAGTGCACTGTTTCTCCAGGAAATAGGTTTCCTTTAGGAGATGCAGATATATAACACAGCATAAAATATATTAAAAAAAACCCCCCATGGTAAAATGTAAATTTGAGAAATGTGTTTCACTGGTGTAAGTTTAAAAAACCACAATCACAAAACAGCCCTCTCCGATAATCATAGAAGCTTACTGACATCCTGAAGAGAACCAGCCCAGACTTTGACCTTTTTTGGAGTAGAAAAGAATATTCTAAATTTCCTCTTCCCTAATACTACTTGGCTTACTAACGAAACACTATATGCATTCACTATCCTTCCTTGCTTGCCTCTTTCAACAGGAGACAGTTATTATTCATAATGAAACTTTCATAAATTCAAATTGTCTTTTTTCACTGCCCCTAACATGCTAAGGTGTAGGTAATTATTCTTGGAAACTGAAAACTCTTACATCAGAGCTTTTTGTCAAGTTCAGGAACATAAGTAACTACATTGTTCGGTGTGATTTTTAAAAATCACTGTTAACTTTTCAGTACTCAAGGCTCTGTGATCTGGATGGTGAAAATAAGATTTGTAGCTTTCCCTTGTCACTTCCTAGCACTTAAAGTTCTTCATTTGCTGCTTCATAAAGAAGATCAGTGTCTTGTGTAATGTAATGTGGACTCATTCATTCTTCTGTATTTTTTTAAGTGCCTGAATGAATTTTTCAATCAAATATCCAAAATAAAGCTCTCAATAGTCTGAATGAGGCATTGAATAGTTCAGGTGAAGAATTAACCTAGTTTTTATGGTTGTGCAGGTTTTTCTGAGAGTAGTATGTAAAAAGGGAAATGTTCAGCCAAAGCCAACCCAACCCATAGTTTAACTATTGACTGTCTTTTGGCACAAAGGCAAGGAGAACTGGATGCTCAAATTCCACAGTGAAGACTTACTGAGCTAAGGAAATTAAGTGACCAGTACTCCCTTGACACTTGTCAAAGAGTAGGGAATATGGATTTAAATTCCTTCAATTGGGATGTACTTGAGGGTAGTTTTCACCCTTTCTGAGCAAGTGATCCAACAACTGAGCTCATATTTTTAAAAGACAGCAGTTTTGTCGATTATAATTTTGTGTTGTTTTAAAGTAAAGTGGTGTTTGTAACTATTTTGTGATGAGCCACTCAGCATTTCAGAGCACCTGAACAGGAAAGCCTAGCTTGTATGTCACAGGGGAAATAAGGAAAAGGATAGAAGCCAAAACCCTCAAAACTTACTTAAAGCTACACCTTCTCAGGAATGGAGCTTTAAGTCTCAGAGGAATGTTAACTCTAAAGATGGAAGGATATGATTTGACAGGGTCAAATTTTTAAATATAGGTGCACAAATTCCATGCAAATTCCACTTATTCTTTCATTGAATCTGAGCCCAAATAACCTTTAGCTATTTTTTATTAAAGATGTACGTATAAATATAAGACTGGAAGCATGTAGCTCTGATGTAGGAACACTCATAGAATAATGGGAAAAAAAATAGGTTAGAAGGCACATGGAGGTCATTTATTCTCCTTTTTTTTTTTTT